>JAFVLL020035183.1:0-21885 GCA_021397915.2 Tor tambroides
ATCCGTTTCCTCCAGATCTTGCGAATGTTGCATGTGGATCGTCAGGGTGGAACGTGGAGGCTTCTGGGATCAGTGGTTTTTATTCATCGGCAGGTACGCTTGATTTACGCTGTCAAATTCAGACCTGGTTTTATTGCCATGACCATAATACTCACCTTAATATTTCACAGTACAATGAAACCCACTGATTTCATCAAAGAGAGCTAATCAGCGCACGTCTGGCGTAACCAGCCTCAGATTTCTCTCCAAATATGGCCTCATGATTTCACATTACGATAATTTAAGCGGAGAGCTCCCGTTTCAGTGATCTAAGGCTTTATGCATTAAATCCAATCACTTCACGCACACATTTTCTCAATCGCTTCAGCTTTGACGCACGTCTTATGAAAGGGCTGAAGTTCTCAGTGGATCTGGCGTGATTGGGCTGATTCATTCAGCGCCCTGTGTGCCTTCACATGCACTCTTGGGCTTAGGGAAGGTTTGCCTTATAAGGGGCTTTTATACTCCATGGCATTCGCCACATAAACTATGTTCATTTCAACCAGTTTAAAAATGCCATTTTTGGATTTATTTGCCATACTTGGAATCTTAGATTTGAGTTTGTATATTGCACCAAAGATGTGCCAAAAAATGTATACAATTTGTCATCAGGATTTGATTTATTTGGACTAACTATATAAAAAAAAATATATATATATTTAAAAGTCCTATTATTTTTTTTACTTAGGTTTTCATCTTAGTCATGAAATTATATATAGCAACAAAGATGCACCAAAAAGTTTATACAAATTTTGTCATCAGATTTTGATTCTACTGGACTGAGTCAAAAGTTCGAAACAAAAAAGTAAAATAAACAAAATATATTCAAAAGTTATTTTTTATTTAGATTTTCATCCTAGTCATGAATTTATATATTGCAACAAAGTACCAGGTGTACATTGTACCAAATGTAAATAAATAAATAAATAAATAACTACATACATACATACATACATACATACATAAAGTCCTGTTATAATTTAGATTTTCATACACGGCATGAATTTATATATTGCACCAAAAATGTACCAAACAAGTGCATACAAATTTTGTCATCAGATTTTGATTCCTTTGGACTGACTATATTTTATATGTATAAAAGAAGGAAATATAGATATGTAATATAAGATATAAGTTACAATAAAATATAAGGTGTGTATATATATATATATATATATATAGAAAAATTTGTCAATTTTTTTTACTTGTATTTTCATCTTAGTCATGAATTTATGTATTGCACCAAAAAATGTATACAAATTGTGTCATCATGTTTTGATTCTTCTGGACTGACAGAAAATAAAATAAATTAAATAGAAATAAATAGGAAAGGATCTCTTGGAGATCCTTGAAATAATCAAGAACTCAAGACAAAGTGAAGACATTTTTCAAGAGAAAAAACATCAAAAAAACATGTTATACTTATCTTTATTTATTTCTTTATTTATTTGTGCAGTCATTTTTTTGCAGTTTTCATTTATTTATTCTTTTTATTTATTCTTATTTTCATTTATTTGTGAATTATTTATTCATTTATTTTGCATTTCTAAAAATAAGTTTTCACTTTCATTATTTTCATTTAGAGATTACATGAAATATTTTTTAGTTTAAAAAAAAATTATTTGTCACACCGCAGGACTGTTTAAGTGAATTAGCGATAGCAAAAAGATTAACGGTGACCACTTCCATCTATGGTCTTAGAACATTGCTAAAATGTTCACCTAATGCCAAATACACACCTTATTTATTTGCATTTATATACATGGTACTAAAATCTTGGAAACGGGTTCATCTATGTTATTTATTAACTGTCTATTTTTCCCCCGGTTCAGGAGCTGATCACCACTCTGTACATTGGGTTTCTTGGGCTGATCTTCTCGTCGTATTTTGTTTATCTGGCGGAGAAGGACGCAGTAGACGAGGAGGGGAAGACGGGTTTTTCTAGCTACGCTGATGCTCTGTGGTGGGGTGTGGTGAGTTTCTTCTTCTTCTTTTTATACTTGAGTTATTGAAGTTGACAAGCAGAGAACACCTTGCTGACAAGGCCAGCTTAGACTAGTTTCCATTTGATAACTGACTAAGGAAGTCTTGCTGGTTAAGCTAGTTGGATTGTTCAAAGACCTTGAAGTACTGCTTTTCACATCAATTGTGGTCTACCATAAATCGAGTTGTTCAATGTTAGGTGTGTTTGTGGTTTTTATATAATTAAAATCTACCTAGAAATCCTCTTGCCCTCTGGAGATCTGGCGTTACCTTATTCACAAGCTAATCGGCAGTTAATTTCATCATCAAGTTTCTCGTCTGTAGAGAACTTTCAAGTTTGAGTGTATGTCAAGTATGTTTATAACATGTGCCCGCGTTCTCCACCACGTTTCATGATGCATTGTGGGATTGCATTCTCCATGAAAGATACTGGTGATTATGCCTCAGAATTTGGCCAGTATTAGATACCTTATATGGTATTCTTATGCTGCTTGTGTACCTTAAAGTGCTGCCTACTTAGGGAGCTCAGCAGGTTTCGGAACAGGGCCTCAGTGTGGATTGTTCATGGGTGTTATATGTGACCCTGGATCACAAAACCAGTCATAAGGGTCAATTTTTCAAAATTGAGCTGAATAAATAAGCTTTCCATTGATGTATGGTTTGTTAGGATGGGACAATATTTGGCCGAGATACAACTATTTGAAAATCTGGAATCTGAGGGTGCAAAAAAATCTAAATACTGAGAAAATCATCTTTAAAGTTGTTTAAATGAAGTTCTTAGCAATGCATATTACTAATCAAAAATGAAGTTTTGATATATTTACGGTAGGAAACTTACAAAATATCTTCATGGAACATGATCTTTACATAATATCCTAATGATTTTTGGCATAAAAGAAAAATGGATCATTTTGACCCATACAATGCTAATTTTTGGCTATTGCTACAAATATACCCGTGCAACATAAGACTGGTTTTGTGGTCCAGGGTCACATATGTCAATGTTAGTTCAACAGTAATCTATTTTGTGTCTCAAATAGCTTATATTTGACATCAAGTCTGGTCTGGTGAGTTTCGGGGTCTTGCTTTGGGATGGTGGGAATGTTTATATCCACAACAGCAACTTTAATTGAGGCTGTAAAATGCGTTTAAATGTCCAGTGATTTTCTTTGTTCTGTCACATTGCAAACCACACAAGAAAAGAGGGTCATAAAACATCCAGCTACCCACTCGAAAGGCTGTTGGAATCGGCCCTGGTTGAAGTTTCCAGTGCAGTTAATTAAAAAGCTGAATTTAGTGTGAACCGTAATGAGAAACCAATCGTACGGCTGTACAGGGAATCTGAGAGCCACAAAAGCTTGGCCAATGTCCCTTTCACCTCTCGCTCAAAGAGCTTTCTCCTCTGTGCCGTAAAGTGTCGGATCTGTTAATTAAATCTTTAATTGCGGAGGCTGTACCTCTCTGTGAAGAGGGCCAGAAAGCGTATGGCCACCCGTCGGCCCTCGAATCGCAGACAAAAGCAGTTGTTTGTATGGAGGAGGCGGCATTGAGAAACCCTCGATGGGGGTCGTCTCGCTTTTGTCTCTGTGAAGTCCATAAAGTGTAAGATTGAAGGGAGGAATTACAGATGGAATTGACTTGAACTTGAAAAGGAAAAAAAATTGGACTTGGAATTATATCCGAGGGCCGCTTTATTGCTCAGAGTTTGCTCTTTCATAGCTCAGAAGAGAAGTTTCTTCTACCAGACACAACTGAGTCAATAATTGTCATTCAGTAAGACCCTCTAACTCTAGCACTCTCTATTCTAATTCTATTTTATCTATTTGTTTCCTTTTTTTATTAAAAAAAACAAAACAACGCTTGACCCTTTAAGACATGCACTCTGTTTGTTCTGTTAAAAAAAGGCCACTAACACTAGCTTTCTCTATTATTTTTCTATGCTATCTATTTGTTTTCTTTTTATTTATGTATAATTAACAAAAAAAATACTTTGCTACATATACTGCATTAGGCTAACTGAGACTTGCACTTGCATATTATTGCTCTTTTGTTGTTTTTGATTGCTTCCATTGTCCTCATTTGTAAGTCGCTTTGGATAAAAAATGTAAATATTAGATAAAGATATAGTGGTACAAAATCAAAGTGGATAGCATGTTGAGATCATCTTGAGAACAATTTGAGCACTATTTGAGACGTTGAGATCTCCTCTGAAACTCTTAAGTTTACACATGTGAGAAATGTAAGCAGACGTCTCTTGTTCTAAATCTCAGAGAAACCATCGAGATTTAAAGAGATCTCATTGGTGGTTTTTTCTTTCTTTTGGGACAGGGTGAGCGAAAGGGAACCGTTCGCTTTCTGGGCTGTGTTTTTCTTTTCTGGAGGTGCAGGTGCAGACCACAGCTGGCGCGACACATCCAGAGCCGCATGATGAAACGACATGAATCATAACCGCTCTCGCCAGACGCGCAGCTCCTCGCTAACTTAACAAAGCTGCTGCTGTTTCCTCTGGCCTCTTGTTTTCTTTTAAGAAGGGAGATGAATGTTTTTTGTGCGTAATGAAAGTTTTCAAACATTTTCAAAAGAACTTTATAGAAGCTTAAATGATTTATTAAAGAACTTTAGTGGTCAACAGTTCGGACACCCTTAGCTAAAAACTAAGCCTTCTTTATTGGCTGAAAATAGTTTTGTAGTCAGATATAAGAACAAACAGTGGACTAAACGTATCCAAACATTTCCCTGCTAGCATATTTCCGATTATAAAACAGATAGATCTTGTGCTAGACGCTAATTGGTTAATACAGCATTCCATTCATGCAAAAATAAACACAATATTCTAGTAGCTATATTTCTCCAGTTGCTCTTAAACATGTCAGAAAGCATAAATATTGATTGAAAAAGAAGAAGAGCAGCGAGCAGATAAATTTAGTAAGATTAAAGACGAGACGGAAAAAAAATAGCGCTGTAATCGCAGCCCACACGCTTGGAATACCACACACACGCAAACACACACACACACACACACACACACACACACACACTTAGATGTTAGCTTTGGTTTTGCCACACACGTAGCGCATCGACTGAACTCTGTGACTCAATAACTCGACGTGAATCACTTAGTTGGAGAATATTAGGGGTCCTGAAGTCACACACACACACACACACACAGTCTGGGGCGCCACCCATGGCACTTGAATCCCAGTGACTGTGGACTCCCTCTTGTTGCGGCCTTTGTGGTCTTTTGGATGTTCAGTGGTAGGATTAAACCCTCTCGTCACCCGAAGCACTTGTTTGACGCCTCGTCCTACTTTAGCTCTTTTTGTCCGTCTTGAATGGAAAGAACGCAAACACACCTCGTCACCAGAAAGCCCTCTCGAATGGACTACGCTTTCACGCGCCGCGACAGGCCTGTTTGTTTTCCTGTGTTAGCTGAAACCCCACATTTTGTGCTGGATTAAGGGAAAAACGAACTGAGCATGAACGTCAATAGACTTCTTAGAAGACATACTCAGAAATCCTTAAAGGTATAGTTCACCCAAAATGAAAATTCTGTCATTAATTACTCACCCTCGTGTCTTTCCAAAACCGCAAGACCTTTGTTCATCTTCGGAACACAAGATATTTTTAATGAAGCTTTCTGACCCTGCATAGACAGCAATGCAACTGAAATGTTCCCAGACCCAGAAACGTAGTAAGAACGTCTTTAAAGGGGTCATATAATACGATTTCACCTTTTTAACTTTTGTTAGTGTGTAATGTAGCTGTGTGAGCATAAACAACATCTGCAAAGTTACAAAGCTCAAAGTTCAATGCAAAGGGAGAAATTGTCTTTTACAGAATTAGCATAGCATCGCCTACAGCGAACGGCTGGGAAGGGACTACAACAAAATAATTCCGGGTTAGTGACATCATAAACCCAGGTAAACCCCGCCCCCAGGAACATGCAACGAAGGGGGCGAGGCCGTGCTGCACTGGTTTAGAGAAGAGGAGGAAAACTAGGGGTGCACATAAAAATCTATTCATATACTGTATGAATCGCGATTCTGTCTTCTAACGATTCTAATGGATTCACAAGTTTCAAAATCAATGTTCTAAACCAGCGGTTCTCAGTCCTGTTCCTCGCATCGCCCTGCTCTGCATCTCTCTCTCTCTCTCTCTCTCTCTCTCTCTCTCTCATTCAGATCAGCTCAGCTCCAACAATCAACTGTTCCATTTATACACTCATTTTCACACAGCTATGACAAGCGTTTAAACATGGATGCACATGCGGTTGCATGTATTAAAGCTTTAATCATGATAAAACCGTATATTAAAAGCTAACATAAGCAGTAGCATAATAACAGCGTATCTAAAAGTATGAGACAACAACAAACAAAAAACATAGGCCTACCATTAAAAGCCGTGCTTGCACAGGTTCTTCGCGATCCTCTTCACTAATATCCTCTGCGTCTCAATCGGACTCAAACTGATAAGCAATATAGAAGACGCCATTGTTTACAATACAACCGGAGCACATGCAACTATCCGTTATAGTAAGAGGCGTGACATTTCCGGACAATGTGCACTAGCCGATCAGCGAATCACAATCAACCGGGCATTTTTATGCTAGCTGAAAAGCAGTGTACAATACAGGTAAAATATGTGAAAAATAATGCAATTTTTTTTTTTTTAAACGAAGCATGAACACGTTGCTGTGTACCCCATAAACACAATCAAGCCTTCGAAAAAATTCATTAGACATTAAATTTCATTAAATTCATTAAACACCTAATGGTGTTTAACTATAAAGATAACTATAAAGATAACGATATTAGCGTCCACACCAGTGGACGATATCGTCTGTTTATTTTAAGCGCATGCTCGTCTGCCGCTTTAAATTCTGGAGCGCTTCACAGCAGAATTGATTCTGATTGGTTGTCAATGTTTTTATCGTTCATTAGCTAGAAAAAAATCATTCTCAAATTGATTCCAACAGTATTGTTTCTCTGTGCCTTTATCGTTATTGCTGTGGTGTGGACTCTGCTATTCTTTAATACTGAGAATGATTTTTAGAACTATATCTTTATCGCTATCTTTATAGTTATCATTCTTGGTGTGAACAGGCCTTTATAGGTTGCCAGTGCATTGTTATTTGGTTGCGAGGGTGTTCTGTATGTTTTTAGCCCATTTCTTTTCAGTTTCTAAGATTTTTTTTTTTTTAAATGTGTTGCTATAGTACTCTAATAGCAATGGTTGTTAGGGTGTTCTGGGAGCTTGCTTGGTGTTGTCTCTTTTATCACACCTTTGCAAACACCATTAAAATGATGAATGTGAATCCCAAACTCTGTTTTTCGCTTAGGTTACAGTGACTACCATAGGCTACGGAGACAAAGTCCCTCAGACGTGGATTGGGAAGGCCATCGCCTCCTGCTTTAGTGTGTTTGCGATCTCCTTCTTCGCTCTGCCTGCGGTAAACACACTGACTCCTGTCTTTCTCTTTGTGCGCGCACACATTTTCTGAGCTTGTCTGGCGCCCCAGGGCAGTGTTTTCCTATAGAGGCCCTCCAGTAATGGGGTCCAGGGTTAATGTGGTCCATTTAAGAGTGATAGGGCCTCCAGAGGCCTCAGGGGCCCACGGTCCTCATGTTACGCATTATATAACATGCATCTGCAACATTAGGCTTAAGCACAATTAGCAAATCAGAACTACTGCAGTTCAAAAAATTCTTTAAATTGTAATGTAAGTATATTAATATGTAAAATGTAGTGTATTAATTAGAAATATATGAAATTATAATTATTTATAGTTATAATAAACTTAAAATCTAATTATATAATATATATATATACATATTTGGAATACACTCTAAAAAATGCTGGGTTAAATCCAGCACTGGGTTGTATTTAACCCAGCATTTTTTTTAGAGTGTACTCATAATTTAAAACATAATTCACAAAGTAAGTGTGTTTGTGTATGTATGTATGTGTGTGTGTGTGTATGTATGTGTGTGTGTGTGTATGTATGTATGTATGTGTGTGTATATATATATATATATATATATATATATATATATATATAGTATATGTAGTGATTAAGTGATGTACTGTATAGCATGGTTTATGTGAGTTATAGCACTAAGAAAAGATTGTTTTATATATATATATATATATATATATTAAAATTAATCTTAAATTATATAATTTAGAATTTTATATATATATATATATATATATATATAATTAAAATATATCAAAATATATATTTCGAATATACATAATTTCAAATAGAAGTATATTTAGTTATATATAATTATAATAAATTCTGAATTATATATAGTTAATGTGTAGTAAATTAATATAAAGTAAATAATATTTAATATAAATATAATTGAATTTTTTTTATATAAATATATATTTATTTTATATATATATATATATATATAAAAAAATATATATATATATATATATATATATATATATATATATATATATATATATATATATATATATATATATATATATATATATTATTGTGCTTTTTATTTGGCCTATGTGATTTGTTCACATTTTGTAACAGTACTTAAGTAATAAAACAATAAAATGCATGCTATAAGTGTGAGTTTTTCCATTTAGTTCATTTATTTTGTGGTAGCTGAACATTTGAACTGTCTTCCTCTGTGTGCAGGGCATTCTGGGATCTGGTTTTGCTCTTAAAGTCCAGCAGAAACAGAGGCAGAAGCATTTTAACCGGCAGATTCCAGCCGCAGCTTCTCTAATACAGGTGACAAAAGACAGCTAAAGCCAGGGCCGCAACACAATGAACATTTCTGCCTTAACATACCATAAATAACTCTGTCCCACATTCAGACGCTGTGGAGATGCTATGCCTGCGAGAAGTCTGACAGCTGTACGGCTACATGGAAGATGTATGTGCTGACGGGCGACTACATCCCCATCATAAACTCAGAAAACTCCAGCCCAGGCAACTTCAGGCGGCTGGTGAGGAGAAATGCTCCCTGCGCCCTCCCCCTGTCTGCAAACGGATATTTCTCTGTCTTGTCTTTCAAGTCCTTTGTGTTGTTATTTCGGTCATTGTCATGTTCCTTCCTGTCGATTGTCCCGATTGATCCTCCGTAGCGGGCCACTGCAAAGCACAGACAGTAGAGGCATTTTTCTAGAAGGGGTTATTGTGTGTTAAGTCCTCTCTATAGGCTCATGTGAGTTCCCAGAATGCATGTAAAGGTCTCTGTGGGTAAACAGTAGAGGGTGTGATGGGTGTTTTAGATGAAGTCAGATTAGTGTTGGGCGGTAGCTGTGTAAAAATAGCGACACTACTAACTTGACTTTGTATTTTTTTTTAGTAGCGTGACATTAGCTTTTCCAGTAACAGATTATTTTCCACGCGGCAACCTTGCTGTTTTTTTTTTTTTTGCCAAAAACAACTCTAAAGGGTTAGCAAATTAGTTTATTCGGATGGTTCTTGGTTTGAACTGTGGCAAATTACGGAAGTAAAATGGGTTGTGATGCTTCATTTTGACTTCAACTGCAAATTTAGTAGTGTGTCTGAAGCTTGGCTGTTTTCAAAGATTTCCAAGCTTTTACAAAGGTCTTTTTCCAACAAAGTAGTGGTGCAGTGTGACATAATCAAACACGCTATTCTAGAATATAGTGCTGTGAAGTTGAATTTATGTTACTGAATCAGTTAATGTAAGTGAACTGATTCAGAAAATGATTCAATAATTCTTTTGAGTCATTTCCTGTGCAGCATTTTATACCTTCTTTATTACAGTGAAATATTTATTTAAATGCTGCTTTTAATTACTAATATACAGTGTGTGTATATATATATATATATATATATATATATATATATATATATATATATGTGTATATGTGTGTGTGTATGTGTGTGTGTATATATATATATTTTTTTTTTATTATTTATTTGACTTTGAGTTGCGTTCAGATTTTTATTTAATTTTTTTTTTTTTTGAAAGAAATTAATGCTTTCATTCAGCATGGATGCGATAAAATGTAGGATGCAACAAAAGCATCCTACATTTTTTTTTTTTTTTTTTAAATCCTGTTCTTTTGAACTTACTGTTTTTTAAAGAATTCTGGGGAAAAAAGAATTCCACCAAAAATATTAAGCTGCACTTAATTAGTATTTTTTAAACATTATCAATAAGAAGAAATTGAGTAATGGCTGCTGAAAATTCAGCTTTGCCATCACAGGAATAATTTAAAATTTTAAATATATTTAAACAGAAAACAGTTATTTTAAATTCTAAAAATATTTCACAATATTACTGTTTTTGCTGTGTATTTTTTCATTTAAATAAATGAATAAATAAATGCTGCCTTGGTGAGCTTAAGAGACTTCTTTCAAAAAATTACTGACCCCAAAATTTTGAATGGTAATGTAAAGTAAATAAAGGTGTTTGTAGTTTTAGTATTTAGTGTAAATATCTTTGTTTAAATTTAGAGTCTACATGACATTATATTCACAACTCATTTTGCTTATATAATGACACATTTACAGTCACGAAAATGTAGGATGAGACTTGATATTATTAATTGGAAATCAATTGGATGATGTAAAGTGTCAAATATGAGGACGTGAAAACTTGAAGAAACACTTAAATTTAGTTTTCTTAGTTGTTTTTAGTGTTAAAAATGTGATAATGTATTAAGCATGGTGACCTTATGCCGTAACTATATTTTCTCTCTTTACCAAAAAGAAGCTTGTCCATCATTTAACAAGTTCAGATGCTGAGAAACTTCCCCGAGATTGTGTTCGATTGACTTCCATCCACGGCGAGTGTGTGTTTGACACGGAGCCAGAAGGTTTTTGCCATTCAACGTTTTAATTAACGCCGCTGTGTGACGCTTTAACCCCGCGGTGGATTTGACAGGGCTTTTCTGAAGAGAAACCAGGTCAGGATGTAGGTTTAGGTGTGAGAAGCGCGGCGAGAGAGACCTGATGTCATGGGACAGAGTCATTTCTGGCTGTCTCTCCGCTTGACCCCGCCGCCCCCCTTTGTCTGCCGCGCACAAAGACGCAGTCAAACGCGATGATGTCATCGCAGCCGCTCTCCTGGGAGCAAAACCTTTGTGTAGCACAACAACAACAACAAAAAAATCTTTGTGTAGCTCTGACTCCAAACATATTGGGCAGCGCGAGGGCCTGTGACTGTTCTCCTTCATAAACCTCTCATTCAGGACCACAGCAGTTATTCAGGCCGGCGGGAAGCCGTGATTTTTCACGACGCGCTGTGACGTGACTAATAATTTACTCTCTTGTGTAGGTTGCACAGTCACCGCAGAATTCATTAGTTCACAAAATGCATATTCTCCAAAAAAGGGCAAATTTGAATTTCATGTCTGTGGGATTTTGTCGTAAGCCTTATCAGCGTTTTTTTGGGGAAGAAACAAAGAGCTGCTGTTTATCAGATTGTACATGTGATTAAATGTGGCTTTGTTTCAGGATTTAGGGCTTGTACGTCACAGCTTGAAATTGTTTGAATGAGCTTGGAATAATGCATAATCGTCATTTATTCACCATGTCATTCTAAACTTGTATGACTTACTTTGTTTTTCGGAAAACATTTTTGATGAGTATTTGCCATTGTTTTTCATATGAAAATGGCAGATATACACTGGTCAAAAGTTTGGAATAGTTGTAAAGTCTCTTGTGCTCATCAAGGCTGTATTTATTTGATTAAAAATACAGTAAAAACAGTAAAATTGTGAAATATTATGACAATTTAAAAGAACTGTTTTCAATGAGAATATATTTTAAAATGTAATTTATTTCCTATGATCAAAGCTGAATTTTCAGCATCATTACTCCAGTCTTCAGTGTCACATGATCCTTCAGAAATCATTCTAATATACTGATTTGCTGCTCAAGAGACGTTTATTAATATTATCAATGTTGAAAATTCATGTTTTTGTGGAAATCATGATACATTTTATTTTTCAGGATTCTTTGATGAATGGAAAGTTCAAAGAAATCTTTTGTCTTTACTGCCACGTGATCAACTTAATGTGTCTTTACTGAATAAAAGTATTCATTTCTTTTCCCTTTTTAAAATTACTTACCCCAAAGTTTTGAATGGTAGTGTATCACGGTTTCCACAGAAGTATGAAGCAGCACAACTCTTTTCAACGTTGCTAATAATCATACATGTTTGTTGAGCAGCAAATCAGCATATTAGAATGATTTCTGAAGGATCATGTGACACTGAAGACTGGAGTAATGATGCTGAAAATTCAACTTTGCATCATAGGAATAAATTACATTTGAAAATATTTTCTACTAGAAAACAGCTATTTTGAATTGCAATGTGATTTCACATTATTTCTGTTTTTACTCTATTTTTGATCAAATAAATGCAGTCTTGGTCAGCATTAGACTACGTTCACACTGCAGGTCTTAATGCTCAGATCGGATTTTTTGCTGAAATCCAATTTTTTTGCGCTGTTGTTCACATTATCATTTAAATGCGACTGCCATCAGTCTCATGTGTGAACCGTATACAGCCCTGAAGTGACCCGCATGCGCAGAAGAAGACGTGACGTCAGACGCAGCGCACTGTGTTTGTGGAAATAAAAATGGATGCTGCTCGTGTTAGCGTGTGTTTAGCCATTTTTAAGTTAATGTGCAATCGGAGCCTAAATAACGAAGTGATATTATTGTCTATATATTGTCTGGCATTGTGATTTTAATCTTCTCGCCTCCTCCAGCGCAGAATTGTGACGTCTCTCACATTTCAATGACGTAAAATTCGCATGAAATGCGACATGGCCGTTCAGACTGAAGTCGCATTGCAAAACATCGGATATGTATCCGATTTAGGACCACATATGAAAGTGGCCTGGGCCTGATTTTAAAAAATCGGATTTGTGCTGTTCAGACTGTCATAAGAAAATCAGATATGGGTCACATTTGGGCAAAAAATCGGATTTGGGCCACTTCAGCCTGCAGTGTGAACGTAGTCTTAGAGACTTCCTTCAAAAGCATTAAAAAATCTCAATGATTCCAAATTATTGACCGGTAGTGTAAGTTGTCCATGTGACTTATGCATTATATTCCGAGTGTTTTTCATCATTTTAGGTGAATTATTTCTTTATACAGTCCATGTAATGTTGTCACTCTCGTCTTCTCAGAGTAAGCGGTACAAACGGAAACCGAAGGTCACGCGTGATAACGGTTCTCTGGGTCCCGGAGGAGAAAGAGCCCTCTCCATCCCACAAATCACCTACGACCACATCGATGATAAAGACGGAGTCTTTTCAGAGGAGTCCACAGGTATGACCGGTTTTGTATGTTTAGTCAGTTGTATAATGAGCAGCTGTGAGTGCTCAGTGTTTCATCGCTCTGGGTTCCATCAGTATATTTCCCCTTATCATTCTCTAAGGACATGTAAAAAATGATTAAATAAGTATTTTGAGCCATGAAAACGGAACCAGTCGACCAGTCGATTTTTTACTATTATTTATATACTATTATAGTATTTAGTAATATTTTGAATTAGCTTTTAGTTTTATATTTTCACATTTGAATTTTAATAAAGTTTTTGTAATTTTCTTATGTGCTTTTGTAAAAATTTTTTTTTTTTTTTTTTAATTTCTATTTAGCTTGAATTTATTTGATTCTGTTTTAGAAATGTTAGTTACTTTTATTCATGTTCAACTTATTTATATCAGTTAGTTGTCAAGGCAACAATTCTATCAAGTCTGTCATTGTATTTTTTTGTTTCATTTTTTAAGTTTAAGTTTTTCATCTAATATTTATATTTTATTTATTTTTTATTTATATTCATTTTATTTATATTTATTTAGCTTTATTTCAGTTACTGAAAATGATTTTGAATGGTTTAATTTATAAAAATACTAATCACAATATTTGAGAAAGTATTCAGAATATAATCGGATCGATTGAGGTGTTTACATGATGAGTACTTGTAATATTTTTTTTAAAATTATTTTCAGGTTTTATTTTAATTTATTTTAGGTGTAATAATTTTATGTGTCTTTATTTATTTATTTATTTAATATTTCCATTTTATTTTATTTTATTCAATGATTAAGAAAGTATTCAGATTGAGTATTGAGTCGAATTGAGTTTTCAGCCTTTACATGAAGGCTTTTATTTTATTTTATTTTATTTTATTTTAATCTGATTGAGGAAATGTTTGGATTCAAAGGTTTACGTAGCTATTTAAATTGATTGAGACATTTACATGAAGGCTTTTCGGTCCGATTTAGTATACACAATATTTTCGTAATAGTTTAAATAAATTTTTATAGTTTTTAGTTTAATTTTAAAATACAATTTTAAAATTGAATTTTTGACATTTTTAGTAGTTTTTGTTTTTCTACATATTTCCATTTGATTTGATTTGATTTTTATCTGATGAAGAAAGTGTTTGGATTCATAGGTTTGTGTTGCTAATCAGATTGATTGAGGTGTTTATATGAAGGCTTTTCAGTGCGATTAATAGATTATTTGTTTGCATGTAAATGTAGCCAGTGTTGACACACTGTTAAGAAGAGGAGAAGCCTGCGCCTGATGTTTTTTTTTTAACCATGTCACATGAAAAGTGTGTCCGGTAAATAAATTAGACAGATGCAAATCTGAGCTTGATTTTATTAAAGACTAGCATATGATGGCTGACTCATATCAGCCAAATTCAACAGATAGCTGTAGTCTGGCTACCAGAAAACTGGAAATGCACGTGTAGTTAACACAAAAATATGTTTTCAGAGCTGGAGCGGTCGAAAGCAATTCATCAACCAGAAAACGACACAAAAGAGAGTCTTGTCATTTATTTACTCCATTCTTGTACCCCATAAATTGAGCGGAAACGTTCCGCTGAGCGATAAAGAGGACGGAAAGATGAAAAGCCGGCGTTTCCCATATCGAATAGATGTCATTTTCCACATGCGAGCGGAACGCATCCGGTCCCCTGCCAAACCGGTCTGTTAATAAGTCTGTTTTTACAGGTTTTCCTGTCAAATGGTTTCATCATAAAAGCAGATGCATTAACACAGACGGTCCCCAGCAGAGAAGCCTCTTCTGAAGCTTAATTACGACTGAAGAGGGGAAAGATAATGAAATCGCAGCACATGTCTGCAGGCCTTTGAACTCTGGGAGAACGGAAAGATAAAAACATGTTCAGCGGTTTGGCTTATCAAAGCCTAGAGACAGTTACATAGTCTGTAAGATATTTGAGCAAAAGTCTATTTTCGACATAAGCATGTTCAAATAAACGCTCAACCAACATTTAGGAAAAAGAAAGTGGCATTTGCAACCCATAATGTGTCGTATTTCAGAGTGAAACTGGATATTTAACTAGAAAAACATGGTTTTGGTCAGTTTGGAATTGATTGAATTGGGAAACGGTAGATCAAATGTCACACTGAGTGTGAACGGTTACATGTTTTTCCCTTCACACAGGCATCACAAAACTTTTCCGATCATCAGGTGAGAACTTTCTATCCGTGGCGCTGTGGTTTTCTGCTTGCTGCTGCTGCTGCTTCTGCTCTTTTGCAAGTGTATGTTGTGTTATTGTGACATCATGTCGCTTGCTACATAAAGGCACTTAAAATGTATTTATTTCAGCAAAATGTGAACATTCAAAGGCAGCATTTGCTTAAATGAAACGAGGTGTGTCAAAGCAGCAATTTCCGTTAAAACATATATATTTAACATCATATATTAAAGGCCTTTAAATGATCAACATGATCAAAATGTTGCTGAAAAACCTGTTGCACACAATATACTACGTGCTTTCTGTCGTCTGATTGATAGTTTAGTATTTTTATTTTTTAGTATACTTGTACAAACGTCCACCTTCAGCTCATGGTTCAGTGTGTGTTTTAAGTAAATGTAGGAATAATGTTTACACTGTAAAAAGTGATAAGTTGACTTAACTTAAAAAAATTGAGGAAACCCATTGCCTTAAAAATGTTTAAGTAAATAATAATTAAAAAAAATAAGTTAAGTGAACTTGACAATTCACTTAACTTATTTTTTTAAATTATCATTTACTTAAAAATTTTAAGTAAACATCACTTTTTGAAGTGATTAAGTTAAGTCAACTTATTACTTTACAGTGTATATAGTTTAAAAATGGACTTTCTTTTAGTTTTTTTTTTTAAAGAGGATTTAGTATTATTTTAGTATCATTGAGATACTATTCTTTTGTAATATTTTTTTTGTTTTTTTTTTAATTTTCAAAATTAAATGTAGTGAAATTTAGTGTTTTTGTCTTTTTTTTCTTTTTTTTTTATAATGTGTATATAATTTTACATTTTAAATTTATTTTCATTATTTCTTTTTTATTTCTTTTCAATTTTAGTTATTTTAATACATCAGCTTAAACTAAAGGAAAATAAGAAATGTTGCTTTGGCAACCAGCTCCAATTTAATACATTTTTAAAATATTTAATTTCAGTTAGCATTTATTTCAAGTAATTCTTTTTTTATGGTTTTAATTTATTTGACTATAATAACCCTGCTATATGACAACATCACTGGCCTCTTGAGGCGTTTTGAGGGCCATCAGCGACAGAAATAACCCTAAATCAGGTGTCAAAGGTCACACAAGTGCCAAATCAATGAAATGACATGACTTAATACATTATAAAGCCATCTCAGATGATTTTTTGCTGATGTTGCAGTGTTTTCTTGATATTTGACCTTTCATATTAATCATATTCTGCCTCTGCTGCTCTTTCTTGTTATGTTTTTGTCATTCGGCATGATCTTAGTTTGCGCTTTTTCTTTGTATCTGCATGTCAACAGACCGTCAGCGCTCGTGGTCGGCTTTCACTCTCAGCTGTCCTTCTTCTCCAGGTATCCGTCTTTCTTTTCCTCGCCTCTGTTTTGCAAATGCTCACATGCTTTCTCAGTGTCTTTTCTTTTTTCTACATGACTTGCATATGTGCATTTATTGTAGAATATCTAAATACTTCCTTCTAGAGATACTGTCATTTTCTCTGCAGTTAAGAAAAAACTGGACGGCCCTGATATCTCGCGAAACAACAGTCTGGTAGATGAACTGGACCTCAGTGCTGAAGATATTCCTCTGCCTGTGGTTACAGACGCTTCACAGTGAGTTACTCTGGTTTGAATGCTTTCTTCCTCAAAATGGCATTAAATGTTTGCCTTTGCTTCATCCATGTGTCTCATCCGTGATGTCTCATCCTGTTGTTCGGTTTAGGAGGAGTAACGTTTGTGTATGTGGTGTGAATAAGCAGGTGTGTTTGGATTTCTACTTTTCCCCCTCTTTTCATTTGTCTTTTAAGGCATTCTCACTTTTCATCCTTTTCCATCTGAAACCTCTCAAGATCTTCCTGATCCTCAGCTGTGAGATGAAGGCAAGTGCCTCTTTCTGTCTTTCAGTCTGTTGAGAAGCCCGTTTGTGGCAAAGGAGGAAGAATCAGTCTCTACTCAGCACCTGAATACAACCAGGTACTGTTTCCTGTCTTTTTCCTGTCTGTCCCTTGTGTTTGATTATGTGATCAGCCTGGATGGTGAGACGTTCTGACACATTTGTCTCCCAGCTGTTGTGATTTTGAACTCTTTTTTTTTTTTTTTTACTACTTGAACTATATTTTAGTCAGTGTTTTTACAAAAAAGTTCTATAATTTAGTAAGCCGACTTCACTGATTCAGTGACTCTTTTTGTTCGACCAGTTCATTTCAATGAATCTTTGAATCTATGTATCTTTATCTAATTAATTGTTCCAAAATCACTCAGCCGCCGTGATTGTCATGTTCACAAGAAACAGATCTTGTTTCAATGAGTTAGTGAGTTGTTAATTTGACTGAATCAGTCTGATTTATGAATGAATCACTCAGATTCCCATGGTTCCTACAGTACTGGAAAAACTGAAAATATCAGGGAATTTCAAAAGTGTGATTTTCAGGACTAGAAATAGTCGTAGAAATTAATAAAATATTTTAAGATTTTGGAAAAGTCATGGAAATTTCCATAGTCAGTGCCTTTTTTTATTTTTATTCATTTATTTATTTTTATTTTATTTATTTTAGAAAATATCAGTTATAAATTATTTGAGTAGAAATGATTCTTTAAGAGTGTAATCTCTGTACATTGATTTTTTTCATGGAAATTTTCATACCCAATAAACCTTTTTTTTTTTTTTTTAAATATGATTAATTCTAAGTTATTTATTTGACTACAAATTAGCAAACAAAAGAATGCAATATCTGCAGTATAGTGATAGGCAATATACTATTTTTTTATTTGTATTTGTAGAAATTTTTCATTCTAATTTATTTCTTATACAGTGATTTAAAACAAACAAACAAATCTTTATCCAGTTTAGTCCTAGAAATTCTAGTATCCTAGAAAAGTTATGAAAATTCAGTTATCAGAAAGTGTAGGAATCTTGTATGACTTCGTTCAAATAATTAATTGAAAAGATCTGACTCAAATGAACAATTCTTTCACAAATTCACACAGATGATGATTTTATAACTGAAATTATCTTTGCCCAAACTCATTTATTTTGAACATTTTCACTTTCCATTCAAAAGCGTGATTTTCAGGACTTTTTGGGGATTTTGAATAAAATATTATAAGATTATTTTAATAAATTTTGGATGGATTCTAAATAATTTCTTTGATTAGAAATGACTCTTTGAGTCTCTTTTGACTTAAAATATATATTTATCAAGTTAAATTCTAGAAACTGTAGTATCCTAGAAAAGTTACAGAAATTAATTTGTTAAAAAGTGTGAGAACCTTGTGTGACTCAGTTCATCTGATTCAGTGAGAAGACAATTGAATGATTCTTTCACAAATTCACACAGACGATTATTTGTTAACTGAAATGATCTTTGCCCAAACTCATTATTCTGGCAACCATGAAATGTTAAATGACTTGGTCTGTGTCTATAGTTTCCATTAGTCCGTAGATTAGCGTTTGGCTGGGCTGGACACACAGGTCTGTTTCTGAGCCACCCCTGTGAAAGCATCTCATGTGACTTTCAGCACGTCCTCTGTGTTCTCCTGACACTGGACGCTTTCTGCTCTGCTGCCGCCCATGATGAGGTGTGTTAGCGTGGGCCTGTCTGGGGGAAATGAAAGGATATCTCTCTCATTAGGGCCTGTGAGAAACCCTGAAAGGGGGAAATAAAGAACGGGAAGGGCGTGAGAGAGGAAGTGGGCGGCCCGTGGTGTAAAGGGATGCTGGGTGTAGACACTTTACAACATTTAAAGGAATAGTTCACCCAAAAATGAAAATTTGCTGAGCATATACTCACCCTCAGGCCATCCAAGATGAAAATGAGTTTGTTTGTTCCTCGGACTCAGAGAAATGTAGCATTACATCACTTGCTCACCAATGGATGTGAATGGGTGCCGTCAGAATGAGAGTCCAAACAGCTGATAAAAACATCACATTAATCCACACCACTCCAGTCCATCAGTTAATGTCTTGTGAAGTGAAAAGCTGTGTGTTTGTAAGAAACAAATCCTTCATTAATATGTTTTTAACTTCAAAGCATTGATTCCTGAGTCCAAAATCCATAATATTGCTTTATCCAGTGAAAAAGTAATCTCGTCTGAATCAGAAGAGAAATACGTGCAGATCAAGCACCGTTTACAAGCCAAAACAGCTCTAAACAAATATGTGGATGGATTTTGATGTGAGAGACAACAGGAGATGGACTTTTTCACTGGAGGAAGCGTTATTATGGATTATTGACTCATATTTTAGCCATAAGCAAAGGTTTCAAGTTAAAAACGTCTTAATGATGGAGTTGTTTCTTACAAACACACAGCTTTTGGCTTCTCAAGACATTAACTGATGGACTGGAGTGGTGTGGATTACTTGTGGATTATTGTGATGTTTTTATCAGCTGTTTGGACTCTCATTCTGACGGCACCCATTCACATCCATTTCTCCAAATCTGATGAAGAAACAAAATTTAAGAGTAAATTTAAGAGTAAATTTTCTGAAAATGTTCTTTTTTTGTGTGAAAAGTTCCTTTAAATAAAAAAATACACTACAATTGAGCCAAAAGTAGTATTTGATATTGGTGTATCTGTTATTTTATAATCTGTTTGTTTTACAAGAATCATCTTTATGCCTCAGATTCTGTTTAGCCGTCTCTCTTGATAAACGGAACGTCATCCAGACACACTTTCAGGTCCGTCTGGATGAGGTTGATGTGCTGTTTGGTTAGTTTGACCTTTGACCCCATCTGTGAATCTGCCTGCTGCCACAGTAAATGGTTTCATATCAGCCTGATCCTGAAATCTCCATCGTTACGGACTTAAACCAAGACTTAAAGTGTGAATGAACTTTTGTGAAATATTCCACTACAGTTATTTTGTCTGATTAGCAAACGGTCCACAAAAGCGTATTGTTCTTTGTCAGATATTTGGTCTAGTCTCGCCAAGAATGAACGGAGTGGGAAGACGCGTCATATTGACACAAAACAACTCTGTCTGAAAAGACGTATAATGAGAGGACAAGGTGGAGGAGGAGAGAGCAGATCCAGCCTGTATGAAATCATCTGTGACTCAAGTGCTTATTGAGATCATTCACACTGTGAACTTCAGTCCCAGACAGTTTCTGATAATACAGACTGAAATACATCAATCTTAAGAACTCAGAACATCAGTTAAGGACGGAGTATCATCTTTCTCTCTTTCTTTGAGTTTGTTTGGCATGCTGTGCTTCTCATACTATTTTCACAATATGCTAATACAAAATGTACAAAGCACACAGTGTGTAGGATACTGTATCCCACAATACAATGCACTCAACTTGACCTTCCATTTCTAATATGATGAATGGAAAAAGTTAAGTTGTACAATAACTTGTCATGAAATGCAAAATAACCATTCTAAATATTTACTGTGTATTGAATAAATTTGCATAATATATGCATTATATACATAGTATAATGAATGCTAGAGATCTTGCAATTATATATATTTTTATAGATTTATACAGTTTTTATTTAAAAAATTTTTTTACCATTTTTAATAGTAAAAGTATTTCAAATTCTATTTTTAAAACTTTTAATTTAATTCAAAATAAATAAAAACTATAAAGGCATTTTAAAAATGTAATAGAAATAATAAATTTAAAATGAAAACAGAAATGATAAAAATAATTCGAAATATTAAAAAAAAAATAAAATTGTAAGTGACACTAAAAAAACACTGTTAATATATTAATATTTAATATTATAATTTGTCATCTGCTTTTTCAAATCTAAGCTATTATGTCTCAATTAATCTTAACTTTTTTTTTCTTTTTATTCAATTTTGTATTTTATTATGTTTTGCACAGTTCATTTTATTGAATCCCTTTTATATTACAATTGTTCAGTCACATCAGTCATCGGTTGTTGTTTTTAATTGTGCATTAAATTACAAAAGACAGTCTCTTTCTAATAATAAATTTATGAATTTATGTTCGTTTGGAATATATATTTATGTTGAATGTGTATAAGTATATAAATACCAAGATGTGACTCAAAGCGAGTCAAAATGATGGATTTTTTCGATAAAAGCATCTGCTAAATGAACAGACTCAATGAAAGCTCTTTTCATGAGGACTGAAATGAAAGTACAGGATTTGTAGGGGCTTGTGTCACATTAATGAATTGCTGTGGCGTAATGAGGAGATCTTTTACTCTGTTCTGGCTGGAATGTTTGGAAATGAGCTGAGCACTGAATCGTTTGCACCGCCGGCTTCTGGTCAAATATAATTCAGGATTTCAATGAGATTTATTGCTTGTATAACAAGGGCATTTGGCTTCCAGTCTCGTGTAACCAGACGTTTGACTATCGCATAAAGTCCAGTTTGGAGCTTATTCGGTGTATTTTTA
>JAFVLL020035184.1:0-25000 GCA_021397915.2 Tor tambroides
GGTGGTTGCTAGAGCGTGATAGAGTGATGCCAGGCCATTACTATGCAGTTACTGGAGTTTGTCAGTGGTTGTCAGGGTGTTGGTATTCAGTTGTTGCTAGCATATTAGGCTATAGGATGTTTTTTTTGCATTATTCAGGTTGTGAACTCTGATGTTGCCAGGGTGTTGCTGTGCTGTTGTTTGGGTTATCTGGGTGGTTGCTAGAGCGTGATAGAGTGATGCCAGGCCATTACTATGCAGTTACTGGAGTTTGTCAGTGGTTGTCAGGGTGTTGGTATTCAGTTGTTAGGGTTCTCTAGATGGCATTACTCAGTGGTTGCTAGGATACTATAGTATGTATCCAAGGTGTTGCTATGCAGTTACTGAACGATACAGGTAAAACTTTCTTTTAGTGTGTTGCTATACAGTTGTTAATGTATTCTGGGTGGTTACTAGGATGTTGCCAGGGTGTTGGAATATAGTTTCTAGGATATTCTGGGTGATTGTTAGAGCATTACACAGTGATTGCTAGGATGTTATAGAATGTCGCCAGGGTGTTGCTATGCAGTTGCTGAGATACTGTACGTTTTCTATTAGTGTGTTGCTGTGCAGTTGTTGGGGTATTCTGGGTGGTTCCCAGAATGTTATATGATGTTGCCAGAGTGTTGCTATGTAGTTGCTAGGAGGATATTCTGGGTGATTGTTAGGGCATTGCACAGTGATTGCTAGGATGTTTTAGGATGTTGCCAGGGCATTGCTGTGCAGTTGCTAATGTACTGTATGTTTTTCTTTTAGTGTGTTGCTATGCAGTTGTTAGGGTATTTTGGGTGGTTGCTACGGCACTACTCAGTGGTTGCTTTAGTGACAGAGAGCAATCTGTTGTGGCTCTTTCTTACATTATTCAGGCTAGGATATTCTGGGTGGTTGCTAGGGCATTGCTCAGTGGTCTCTAGGATGTTATAGGATGTTGCCAGGGTGTTGCTATGCAGTTGCTAGGACATTCTAGATGGTTGCTTAGCAGACAGAGAGCTTTTTTTTTCTTGCATTATTCAGGTTGTGAACTCTGCAGACATTGATGTTGGTAGATGCTGCAGTCAGACTGTGCTGTACGTACCAGAGTAATGATGCAGACGATCAGAACAGCCTGTAGCCAATAACAATAAACGAGCCGCTGTCTCATTCAAGCCGTCGTCCTCCACAAACCCTCAGCCTGAGCCTTTTGCTTTATTCTCAAATGTGCCTCTCAGTTTGGGCTTGACAAGTTAATTCCTCTAATGAGGAGAGAAATGAGGGCGAGTTCAAGCGTCCTGCGGGTCGTTCACGCTCCAGAGGGCGTCCTGTGACACGTCATGTTTCGCAGTGAGGAATGACGCAGTCGCTGCGCATGTTTGCAGGCGTTAATTTACATGACGTTCATGCAAATGATCAGCGACGCCACATTATTCACACGCTGAGATTGTTTATTTTATTTGACCTGCAGTAGATTCATACAGATTGTGAAGAACCTGTTTGTCTGCACAAAATATAGTGCCATGTTTTTTAGTGTGTTGCTATGCAGTTGATAGGGTATTCTAGGTGGTTGTTAGAATGTTATAGAATGTTTCCAGGGTGTTGCTATGCAGTTGCTAAGGTACTGTATTTATTTGTGTTTGCGTTGCTTTGCCGTTGTTTGGGTATTCTAGGTGGATTTTACAGAACTTTGGGTGTTGCTATACAGTTGGTAAGATACTATGTGTGTATTGCTATGCAGTCACTAGGGAATTCTAGGTGGTTGCTAGGATGTTACAGAATGTTGCTATGCAGTTGCTAGGTGATTATGGGTTGTTCCTAGATGTTGCTCAGTGGTTTCTAGGATGTTATAGTTCTGTATGTTCCCAAAGCATTGCTATGCATTTGCTACAATACTGTATTTGTTTAAGTTTATGTTATAATGCAGTTTTTAGAGTATTCTAGATGGTTGCTAGAATGTTATAGAATGTTGTCAGGGTGTTATGCAGTTGCTAGAGTATTTTGGGAGAATGCATTGCTCAGTGGTTGCTAGGATGATATAGAATGTAGCCAGGGTGTTGCTATGCTACTGTAAGTAGGATATTATAAGATATTGCTAGGGTTTCTGGGCGGTTGCTAAGGTGTTGCTTAGTGGTTGCTAGGATGTTAAAGTATGTTAGGCTATTCTGGGTTGTTGTTCTGATATTATAATATGTCCACTGGGTGTAGCTACGCAGTATTTTTCGGTTAGGGTTGCTATGCAGTTGTTAGGGTATTCTGAGTGGTTGCTATGATGTTATAACATGTTGCCAGAGTGTTGCTATGCATTTGTTAGGGTATTCTGGGCTGTTGTAGGATGTTATAACACATTGCCAGAGTGTTGCTACGCAATTGTTACGGTATTCTTGGCGGTTACTAGGATGTCATAACATGTTGCTAGGGTGTTGTTATGCAGTTGTTAGGGTATTCTGTGTAATTCTAATTTTGTGTGACTATTAGGGTTTTGCAAACTTTTGCCAGGTTGTTCCTATGGAGTTGCTAGGTAATTATGGGTTGTTTGTGGGTGTTGCTCAGTGGTTCCTAGGATGTTATAAGATGTTGCCAGAGTGTTGCTATGCAGTTGTTAGGGTATTCTGGGCTGTTGCTAGGATGTTATAGTATGTTGCCAGAGTGTTGCTATGCAGTTGTTAGGGTATTCTGGGCTGTTTCTAGGATGTTGTAGCATGTTGCCATGCAGTTGTTAGGGTATTCTGGGTGGATGCTAGGATGTTATAACATGTTGCCAGAGTGTTACTATGCAGTTGTTGGGGTATTCTGTGTGATTCTTATTTTGTGTGACTGTTAGGGTTTTGCAAAATGTTACCAGGGTTGTTGCTATGCATTTGCTAGTTAATTAATTATGGGTTGTTCCTAGGTGTTGCTCAGTGGTTCCAAGGATGTTATAAAATGCTGCCAGGGTGTTGCTGTGCAGTAGTTTAGAGTATTTTGGTTGGTTATTCTTAGTTTAGGGAGGGTTTGTAATGCATTTCCCTAGGGAATTCTCAGTTTTTGCTGGTTGCCATGGTGTTGCTAGGGCATTCCTGTGTGGTTTGTTCTAAATTTTATTTTATTTTTTTAAATTAATGAAATTCTAGGATAAATGTAACACAAGGATCACATGACCACAAGCACTAGTAATAGTGAAGACTGAACAAACAACATCAATAATAATTTACAGCCATTTCTTCAGTCAGATGCGGAGTATGAAAGGTCTTTTCTTCCAGCTTTGTGGCCCATCTGTTTACTGCGTCTCTGTGTGATAAACTGCTGCTCAGTGTTGATAATACTTCAGCAGAGAGTCACAGATTCATTCGCCAGTCAGCGGACTGTAACGCTCCGGCATTTCCCTTAAAGCACCGTTTCCCACATCCTTCCTGAGTTCAAAGCAGCCGCGTTTAGACGAGAGGAGTGTATATTTGCATAAGTGAGATCTCTCCGCTCGACCGGCGGCTCTTGGCACAGGACGAATAGATCACGGGGTGGGAGTTTACAATTGTGAGCGTTTTTTCCGACACGCATCCGAAAAACGTTTTCCATGTCATGCTCTTGAAAAGTAGCAGTTTGGGAAGCAAACAGACGTCTATAAAAGTAAATTACGCTCCAGCGTAACCCCTGCTTATGTTTATTCTGTCAGAAGCATTTTGCCCACGGTGTTGAATAATCGTGATTATTCAGAATCGCGTGTAGGTTGAGCAATTCATATTTCTCCTAAATGGCTTGCTGTCGACGTAGGCTGGAATAAACCCACTTCGGAGTAAATCCAATTATCACATAAGAAAAGGCAATCCATATTCAGATATGTAATTATACGCACCGCCTTCCCCTGTTTTTAAAAGGCCGAGCACACGCTGCCCTCTAAATGGCATCGCTCGTTTGTTTATCATCACAAATGAATAAGTCCATTGTCGACTCACAATGACATCTATTCAAATCCCTCCGACTGTGTTTCCCGGATTTATTTATAAATTGTCACTCCTCTAATAGTCGAGTGCTTATTTCCATGCACGCTTCGTACTTGTGTGACTTTGTGGCGAAAAGTCATTGGAATTAGCCAACGTTGCGCCCGGGTCGTGCGTTTACGCACTAACCCGTAAATTAACGAACAATTATCTGCTAAGCTGCATTAGAGACTCTTAAATAAACAGGCCGTTTTTCCACAGTTGCTACGGGACACGCTCTTAGAAACCATAATTAACAGCGACAACTAATTAACGAGGTAATGCACGAGTCTTGGAACTGCTGTAAATACGTGTGTTTGTGGACCGCTCTCCAGCATGGCCGGTAATTGCTCAAAATATTTGCTAACTTCTGTCTGACAGACAAATTGTCCCTGAAAGCGAGCGAGATGTTTCTCGGCCCTCTCGAGGCTCAGATGTGCTGTGCGCTGAACTGTGAACCCAATCCGTCTCGATGAAACATGAAATCACTCTCACTGTATCTAAGAGCTCTGGTTTTATGACAAGTTAAAGGGATAGTTCACCTCAAAATGAACTACTGTCATCGTCTACTCACCTTTGTGTCGTTCCGATCCCGCGTGACTTTCTGTGAATCGCCGAATGAGACGTTTAGCACGTCGCCCAAGCTCTCGTTGGACATACAAAGGAAGTAGAGAGTGAGCAAGAGCTGTCAAGATTCAAAAACAGACCAAAAAACTCCAGTATGTTCCCATATATATATATATATATATATATATATATATATATATGGGGTAAAGACGAAAAAGGATTTTCAAGCATCAAAAAAAGTTTAAGACAGCTTTAAGTTTAGTTTTGTTTTCACTTTTTCAGCCATATTTTGACATTTTATTTTCACAAGTGTTTTTTGAAGCATCAGACACTTCACTTGCATTTAATATGGTTTCTATGTACTGTATATTAAATCAATCCTCAACTCTTAATCCATATTACCGTTTTTATCTAAATAAAATTTTAAAAGCCTTATATAGGTTTTTAAATTGTACCTTTATGCTATTTCAACTTGTTACTTAAAATAATAATAGCCAAGGAAGCTGACATTAAAACACCAACCAACCAGTTTCATAATTTCATTTTGTAAAACACTTTACATTTACATGAACTTACCATGAGCAATATATTTTTATATTTATTAACTTTTGTTAATGGTAGTTAATAAAAAATCCAATTGTTCATGTTAGTTCACAGAGCTTTAACAGATACAGTTTTAGATTTGAAATATGTACAAGTAAATGTAACTAAGATTATTAAGTGCTATAGTATTGTTCATTATTAGTTCATCTTAACTAATGTAGTTAACTAATTTAACCTTATTATAAAGTTAGGGTCCAATGAAATCTCTTTTATTTTTTTATTATTATTTTTTTTTATCCAAATTCTCTTTTCTGTCATTATAATTTTTCCTGGATTCCGTTTGATTGAATTTGAAGGGTGCCTAATTAAGTGAATTCATAAAACAGTCATTAAAATTGTAACAATAATAGTGCCTTATGAAATGTTTTATTTCTTTCATAAATTGTTTAAAATTCAATTTTTTTGGATTCTGCATTTTATGATTTCACACATTTATTAAAAACAGCAGTAAAAAAATTGATAAATGAAACTTTAACAAACTGTGCCGTACAACAAAAGTTTACAGTTTAATAAAAATGTAATATTCCTTAAAAGTAATGTTTTAATGAAAAGTATTATTATTGTTATTGTTACTCATTTGAAAAGTACATTCTGCTGTACAATAGTAATTTATTTCTGTCATAATATTTCTGTCAAGTTAAGCATAAACTTTAAACTTTTTTGGCTGTATATAGTGAAGAAATTTGTTCAAAATTTCTGTAAATCAGATCATTTCAAATTATGGTGGAGGGGAAGATATTTAGTGAACTGTTATATTTTGTTGATAAAATATATATCATTTTTTTTTTTTTTCAGTTATTTATACTGTTTGTGCTGCTGTGCCATCTTTACTTGTCCATCTTAAGGCACAGCAGATGTATTGTGCCAATAACAAGAGATCTGTGATGTTATTTCCACCTCCTCACCCGTGTTATCATCCGTTATCCAGCACAGCAGCACGAGGGAACACAGTCCCAGCCGGCAGAGCCCTGATCCTCAGATTCAAGGAAGTTTGTTCATATTAGATGTGGAAGTGCCGCTGAAATGATCAGTTTTCAGTCTCGTGGGGTCTGGTGAAGCATTGCTGTGACTGTGATAGCGGTTTACTATCGTGTTGCTACAGTCACTGAATGAGTTTCTGTGTTATGAGGTCTGACGGAGTTAAGAGCACAGTAGAGTTTCCCAAATAAAGAAGAAAAAAGTCATGATTTTTTTTAACACTAGTATCATCATACCAATACAATTTTGGCATACGAGTACCACCTCTTTACTATCTCAACTGTTTCTTATTGAGATTAAATGGAGAGCAAATGGAAACCTTTGTCTACAGTTGAGCAGATCTTTTATTTTCTAGTCATATTTTTCCAAAAGCAAATGATCTGATGCTGTTCACATTCATTTTATTATAGACCATATACAGTAGCTCTTTACAATAAGGTTTCATTTTGTAACATTGCTTACATGATTAAAAGTTGTATCTGTTAATATCATTTCATTGACCTGAGCTGATGTGAAATAACAATGAAGAGTTCATTTTTAATAAACATTAACAAATGCTGTAACAAATAAATTAATATTTATATACATAAATGAATGTTAACTAATGGAACCTTATTGTAAAGTGTTACTGTATATTCGACTGTATGACTTATTTGTGTCTTTTTTATTTCTAATGTAAAATTCTAAAAATCTGAGACAAAGTTAATAATGAGCTATAAAGCAGCAACTTTTGAGCAATAAATCAGGTTTAATATAGGTAAACTAAACTAAAAGTAAAAGAATAAAAAACATTTTCGTTACTTGAAATAAAATAAATAACTATATTAAAATATATTAAAAATTAGTTGTTTTTTTCTAGCTAGTTGCCAGGGCAACATTTATTTTAATTTAGTTTAACTTGATATACTAAAATAACTAAAAAAATTTATATAAAAAAATAAATAAAAATACAGATGTTAAAAAATAAACAAAATAAAACTTTAACTAAAATTATAAAAATATAAAAATAATATTTAAAAAAATTACAAATATTAATAAAAAGTATAATAGATAAAATAGCACTACTTTAAAAAAAAAATGGTTTGGGTGAGAAAAATTAACCTAAATTTAATTCATCCTTACTTGAAAATCTTCCTCTCAACAGTTGCACTCAGAACTCATTTGCATATTCAAATTTGGTGTTACTAAAATACATTTATTTATTTTTTTAAGCAAACAATGACTTTAGGTAAGCTAAAGTGTGATGAAAATACTATTAATACTATGTTAGTACCATGGCACTCTTCAGTAAGAGTTTGCAGCAGCTGTTTGAATTACTGTAATGTGTTAAATACATTTGAAATGCAGTGTATCCGATTGCATTTCAAAGCCTATGTTTTGCATGAAAGCCTTTAATTATCTGACTCCATATTTAGCTGCTCTTTTCATGATTACAGCAATTGTTGTACAGACGTGCTGGTTAAGTGATTTACTGATTATTTATCAACACATATATGATGCCTTTAACCTTGCCTCGTAGGTGCAAATGATGACGTGCTGCCAACACTCACTAGTCATTTGCATAGCATTTGAATGATGGGAATTATGGTAATTTGGACAGGCTGTTTGGCGTCTGAGGACGCAGCGAGAGCTGCAAGCACTCCTTCCCCAAAAGTGAGAGTATAATCAGTTAGACGTTGACCTCCCAATCCAAACAGATGGTCCTCAACGCTGCCAGAGAACCAACGAGAAACGAGATGGTAATTAGGTGGGATAAATATTCTTGGCTGATTCTTATGAGTTGTGAATTTTCACACCCGACGGAGAATGACACTTGTTCTCTGTGTGTCTGGCAAGCCAAACTATATGCAACCAAAAACCACCATGACACCAAGCTTTTTTATTTATTTTTATATTCCACAGGGCTACCATTTCCATGACCTTTTTATTTGTGTCTGATTAATATTCAGTCCTTAAAAATAATTTCAATTCTGAATTATTCATAAGTAAATCAAACAATTCCAATTTATTCAAACTGATTTAAATGAACTGATTCAAAATAGTGTCATTTTAGTATAATTGATATACTATTATAGTTTTTGCTAATATTTTTGAATTAGATTTTATTTTAATATTTTCTGTTTTCACTTTAATTTGAGTTAGTTTTATCAACTTTGTTGTGTGTTTTTGTCATTTTTTTCTTAGCTTTTGATTTTTTAAATATTTTTTTATTTATTAATTTTAGTTTAAATAATTTTAGTACTTTAAGTTAACATTTATTTCATTTCGAGTAACGATTTTTAATAGTTTTAGTTTTAGTTTTTGTTAACTATAATAACCTTGAGCAAAATGAACCATTAAAAATGAAATGAAATAAAATAAATTAATTAATTCTGTTGATTCCATTCATTTGATTCATTTTTTTTTGTTAGGTTTGTTTAAATCTGATCTTTTGAATTGGTTAGTTTGAATTAGTTCTTTTGAATGAATTTTTCAAACCATTACACAAATTAGTTTGATTCATTAACAAATAATTCTGAATTTAAATCTTTTTTTTAATCACTACATTTTTATTGACACTATTTTATTTATGTTCTATTTATATTTACAAAAAAATAATATAAATATTATATTATATAAATATAAAATATACAGGCATGGTATTCTAAGTACACAGGGATGGTAATTATTCTGTTTCATGGTGTGTAATTTATTATTATTTTGTGTACTATATTATTATCTTCACAGTCCATTGTTTGTAATGGATCTCAAGTGTTGTTTTCTTAACTTTACTCTTTTATTTTTTACTCTTTGATAATAAAATCCTGCTCCTTTATCCAGGACTAACTAAAGAAATGCAGCTTTCACAGTGAGTGCAGTTTGAGTGAGAGACGCTGCGATAATGACGCGTCCCTCAGGTGAGCGTTTAGTCTGAACGTGTTATTCTGTTGTGCTCTTTGTCTCATAAAGCGCTCTCAGGGCACTGAGAAAAACAGCCTCAAAAATAAACAGGAGCTTAGCTTAAAACAATCGAGCGGTCCACGAAAGGCCTGAGTAACTGAGTAACACTTGTTGATGCAGAGGTCCGGTCATGAATGAGCTAATAATTGAGACAAGCGTCGCCAAGCGAGACGCTGCCATGAACATTAGACCTGCAGCCTCGCAAAATAAAGCCGCAGTGGGAAGAACTTGTTCAGAAAGACTGTTACAAAAGGACCTTTTCTTGTTGTTTGAAGCTTTTTAAGGCAATTTGTAAAGAAATACACATTAAACACTGAAATATTACACCATGTTAAAGGAATAGTTCACCTAATAATGAACATTTGCTAAAAACGTGCTCACCCTCAGACCATTAAAGATGTAGATGAGTTTGTTTCTTCATCAGGTTTGGAGAAATGTGTCATTATGTCACTTGCTCAGCAATGGATCCTCTGCAGTGAATGGGTGCCGTCAGAACGAGAGTCTAAACAGCTGATAATCCACGCCACTCCAGTCTATCAGTTAACATCTTGAGAAGACAAAAGCTGAAACAAATCCATCATTAACATGTTGTTTTTTTTTACTAAAATATGAGTCCATAATCCATAATAATGCTTCCTCCAGGGGGGGAAAAATCTGGTCTGAATCAGGAGAGAAATCTGCACAGATCAAGCACCATTTACTGTCCAAAACAGCTCTGAACAAATATGTGGGATGGACTTCTTTCACTGGAGGAGGTGTTATTATGGATTATAGACTTGTATATTAGCCAGAGGTAATGGATTGAAGTTAAAACGTCTTAATGATGGATTTGTTTCTTACAAACATGCTGCTTTTCACTTTACAAGTTGTTAACTGATGGACTGGAGTGGTGTGGATTACTTTTTATTAGCTGTTTGGACTCTCATTCTGACGGCACCCATTCACTGATGAGCTCATTAAACTGATGAAATCATTAAAGCTACACAAGTGAATGGAGTCCGCAAGTTTAGCTGAATTATTTGCAGAAAGAATGTCGCAGAAGAATAAAAGTGCAATAGTTGCTCACTGTAAGCGTTGTGCTGTTGTATCCATCCGTGCTGCTGTGATCAATTGTTTATGAGTCGTATTGCAGTGGAGCTGAACGCACGGTCATCCAACACTTCGAAAGCAGAACGCACCGTTAATATCAGTGCCACAAACGCTCGGCACGGCTCCAATAACACCAAATGTAATCTTTAGGGCTTGTAATTTCAGAAATGTTGGGACTGTACAACATCCTCTCATTCATCACAAAGTAACCGAGAAAAACCTCGTTGTAATATGAAGGTACCATCTTTGCTGTGAAATATATTGCTTTTGCTTGGAGTAGAGAGCCGACTGAATCCGTCACAATTTAGTATTATTTTAGCAAGTTACACTTTTCGTTTTAACTTTAGCGTTAGTAATTTTGTAATGAGCTTTTGCCATTATTATTATCTTTTTTTTCCCTAAAATATTTTTGTTTGTATAAGTGATTTAATCATTCCTCTCACCTCAGCCTCTTTGTTTCACTTCTGCACCTGTGTGTGTTTAAATGTTAATAACATCATGTAATGAGCTTCATCATGTGCTCTTACTGATAGTTCTGGATTATCATTATATGAGGTTTTAATTATGTGATGTTAATGATTTACACTAGAGGCTAATCTCGTGCAAAATTGATGCTGAAGTGCATGAGGTGTTTCGTGTCAGTGATAGTGTTAATTTAATATCATTAAGAGACTATTGTACTTTTTATTAATATTTTGCATTACTTTTTAATTTTTTTTTTATTAAATTCCTCCCTCAGAGATCAGACCTATTATTAATTGTTATATATTAAATAAGTGGGAAGAAGAGTGGGATACGTGCAGAAATAATAAATTACATATTAAAGTTTTTCGCAATTGTGAGTCGCAACTTGCACTGGTCACATGAGCTGCTGTTTTTATGCATAGCCATAATTTGTGTTAAAATAAGTGCTGTTGTCTCTTAGATGATAAATACTCAGCTAAACTTGTTTTGTAGTGTTTCTGAGTCTGTGATTGACACGTCAGTCCAGGAGGTCTCAGACGAGCTGCTGTGTTTTGTAACGTACTTTAAGTCAGTTATAGAGGAGTATGCGTCGCTCACAGGCATCAGTAAAGCTGTGTAACTGCTTCACAACTCCAAAATTTACTAGAAACCCTAGGGAAACTCATCATTGCTGCACCAATCAGCACATCTGATCCATCCTTACTCAGACTTCAGCTGTTTATTGAGCTGCGATGCCTGAAACTCATCGCTTGGGAACATTACTTTTAACAACTCATTACATTGCAATGTTATTTTTTATGGAAAGTGTGGCGTTAGTTACTTGGCATCGCTTCATCCTCACCGTCAGCTGATTTTAAGCACGTTCTCCAGCAGAACTGGAGCGGTGCGTTTGCAGGACTTTACATTCGTAGATGTGTTTTTGCCGTAGGCGAGTAGCTATTTGTCAGCTTAACATCGTTTTTTTGTGCAGCAACTAAAGCAATGTGTGGAAGTTGTGCAGACTTGTTGATTATAATGGGAGTGATGTATGTTGTTGCGTTACATGCTTCACAACAACTATGGGGAAGGAAAAGGTTGTATCTTTCTGTGAGTAGACTGAATAAATAGAAAAGAATTTGAAAAAGTAACTTAAGTAGTAAGGCAGTTTTATATAGTATGTGGTAACTACAGTTTGTTTTCACTAGTAAATAGGCAGTAGTATGGAAGTTGTGTACAATCAGTGATTTTATTCATAACCAAACAGTATTTAGCTTTTATTTAGTCAAAGAAAAACATGGAGAAGAACAATCACGTATTAGCTCTATGCTGTAAACACATTTATTTTATATATAAATATATTATATACAGTATAAATGTGTATACGTGTATATATTTTTAAATTTATATTCAATTCAGTTTGTTTTTCAGTGTCATTTTTGTATATATATATATATATATGTAGTATTGTATTTATTAATAGTTTGAATTAGATTTTTTATTAACTGTTTATTTTTATAATTTTTATAATTTTTATAATTTTTTTATAGTAGTTTACTAGGTTTATTTAGCTAGATTTTTATCTCAGTTTTAATCATTTTAGTACTTTTAGTGAAAAATTTCAGTTAGTTGCCAAGGCAGCATTTTTTATTTTGTATTGTATTTTTTAAATTTTTACTTATTTCAGTTATGTATGTGTGAGCTGTCAAATCAATTAATTGCGATTAATCACATCCAAAATTAAAGTTTGTGTATATGTAAAATATGTTAAAAAAAAATTTTTTTTTAAAAAATTACATATGTAAAATATGGATATTTGGCCGAGATACAACTATTTGAAAATCTGGAATCTGAGGTTGCAAAAAAATCAAAATATTGAGAAAATCACCTTTAAAGTTTTCAAATGAAGTTCTTAGCAATGCATATTACTAATCAAAAATGAAGTTTTGATATATTTACAGTAGGAAAGTTACTAAATATCTTCATGGAACATGACCTTTACTTAATGTCATAATGATTTTTGGCATAAAAGAAAAATCACTAATTTTGACCCGTGCAATGTATTTTTGGCTATTGCTACAAATATACCCCAGCGACTTAAGACTGGTTTTGTGGTCCAGGGTCACATATGTATGTACTGTGTATAGTTATTATGTATATATAAATACACACACATACAGTATATATTTAAGAAAAATGTTATGTTTATGTATTAAATATATTTATATGTAATATAAATTATATTAATATAAATATATACATGTAAATACATGTAAATGTTTTCTAAATATATACTGTACACACACACATATTATGTACACAAAAACTTTTATTTTGGATGCGATTAATCATTGCCCAGTTATATATATATTTGTCTATATATATAATAGATATAGAAATAGATACAGTACACACATATATTATGTAAACATCTTATTTTAGTTTAATTAATCGATTTGACAGCCCTATCCATTACTCAGTTGCTGATGGCAATTTTTCTATATCCACTAATAATGTTTATAGTATGAACGGCTCACTTGTAGCAGATCTGTGGCCCGTCTGACAGCTCTAGCTTGATTTATCAGGATGCTAGTTTACTCGTCCTGAAACTTTTAGAGAAACGGTCTCAAGCTGTTACCGCATGAGTCAGTGGAGTAAAGATGCTTCATTTAGGTGGCTGTGGTCACTTTCACTTCTGGCTGAATGCTGATTTGATTCGCACGTCCTGTGGGGATTCGTGCTCTTCTCTCCGAAGCGGCGGCGGCTCACAGAGGTGCTGTTGCTGGATGCAATTTGTTACACATGAGTAGCCCAGGCTGCTTTGCCGGCTCCTCCAGGGGTTTTCGCCGGGATAAATAGATCAATTCTTCTCTGGAGCTCTTAAAGTGACTGTTTGCCAGTCAATGCGCGACTGATGCGCCGGTGTCAAGACTTGCATGCTGGGATCAGCCTCCACAATACCTTTATTCCCCAGCGCTTGTGTGAGAGAGAGACTGGAATGACTCAGGTAATTCTCGTCGGGATATGAACTGCATGGCAACCTACAGCACTGTAATTCTGATGCCGTAATTCATCATATTTTAGTCAAACCATTGCTTCTGGCTAAAATACGCATCCATAATAACGCTTCCTGCAGTGAAAATGTCATCTGGTCTGAACCAGGAGAGAAATCTGCACAGGTCAAGCACCGTTTAGCTATAAGCCAAAACAGTCCAAAACAGCTCTAAACAAATATGTGTGTGGATTTTGATGTGAGAGACAACAGGAGATGGACTTTTTCAGTGGAGTAGACGTTATTATTAATGATGCACATGTTCGAGTTTTACCGATATCCACTATGCCGATATTTTTCAAATCATTTTGCCTGATAACCGATCCAGATACCGAAATATATTTCCCTTTGTTTTGAAACAACACCAAGTCTCTCTTTTTTAAATTTTGTTTGGTTTTGTGCAAAAGCTATATTTGTTAGAACTAGTGCTGTCAATCGATTAAAAAAATTAACTAATTAATCGCACATTTTTCTAAAATTAATTGTGATTAATCGCGATTAATTCCACCTAACATTAAAGTTTTTAAATATACTTTTATATGGCAATAATTTCGCAATCAATCTTCAAATGTACAATGTACAAACAACATAAAGACAGTATATTTTTTATATTTCTTTAATGGCATCTTTTTTATGATTGAAGGCCAGCATCACTGATATCAATACTACTGATGTCTCTATAAAATAGTTTTTCCCCCTGAATATTTAACCATTGACTGTAGCCAGTCAGCATTACAGTATAATTTAGATCTATAAATTTTAACATTTATTAGACTTAACTTCTAATTTAAGTGAACTTAAAACAATCATCACATGAACCTATTATAATAAATTACATATTTAGCTACTTGTGCCCTTCAGCAGAAATATACAGAAAATGAATACTTACCAAACACTAAATTCTAAATTAAATATAGATGAACCCATTAAAGCTATAAAAGTTATTGATTTCCTCTTTTTTTTTCTTTGGTTCTTGGATTAATCACAGCAGCTGGTTATTAGCTTATTTGCCTGCTATAGCTTTAAAAGCTGCTGCTGCTGAACGTGACGCGGATCTGACATGCGTCTTATTTTCTCACAACTCTCTTTACCTTTTCTGACCCACTTCAGGTCTTAAAGTCTCTACTAATGCGTGGACGAGTTGAATCTGGTGTTTTAGATGAGGGAGACAGTGCTGGGGTGCCTCAGGACAGTTTTTAAAACCATTTCAAAGGCATGTTCTTAAATGTGACGCATATATAACATATTGCATGCATGCACGCAATTTTAAGGCAGCTTTAATCGCCTTTTGGTAACTTCATGCCTTAACTGACGGCATAACTAGGACATTGCATGCACGTAGTTTCTTTCGCTGTTTGATGTGAATGATACAGGCTACAGCACGCGCCAGCACCTTTGTGCGTGTATTTGAAGAGCGCGCGCTACGAGCACAGTATCTTTTCCGCGCTCGTTTGACTCGCGCCTGGCGCGGAGGCGAAGTTAGAGCGCGTCTGAAACGTCTCCCGTTTGATGTGGTCATAAAGACGTTCTGCCATCTAAATAAACGCAATCCTTTTCAAGAAAAAAGAGAGAGGCAGCAGTTGCGAATGGGGTGGCCAACCCTAGCCCCGCGCCTGCGTTATTTGCGTTAAATATTTTTAACGCATTAATCAGAAAAAATTAATCGCATACGTTAACGCGCTAATTTTGACACCACTAGTTAGAACTAATAAACCTAAATAAAGTTCTTTTGTTAATGAGAGTATATTGAAAGACTTGAAAATGACTGTAATAAAATTAATAAGCTGCAGTTGAAACCTTAACATTTTATTTGTGGATTTAACATTAATAGATGCTCTAAAGCAAAAGCTGTAAAAATTCTAAAAATCTTTTAGAGCTCCTTGTATTTAACTTTTCATTATCCATTTGAAAAAAAAAATAGATTACATATTAATGAATAAATCTGTATATATTAAATTACTTAATTTACAAGTGTCATGTTTGTGATTTTTATTCAAGTAAGCTATAGCTTCCGACTTTTAAATCAAAACAGACTCGTGATTTTGTAACGTTATTTATTCAGAAAAGCAAGTGTCTTAATATTATATGTACATTTTAAGCCTTTATCGGCTGATTCCGATATTGTTCCAATAATATCATGCATCCCTATTTATTATGGATTTCAGTTTGTCTATTTTATCTAACAAAAATGTTTTCTTATGGTTTTAGTCTGTCTAGAGGAGATGGATTACTGAGGTTTTGTTTCTCTCGTCTCAGTTAAATCTCATTCCGGTCTAAGGAGAAATAATTAAGTTAATAAACTGATCTAATTGGAGTTGTTTTCCTTCCTGTGGGCGTCTGAACGGCACTAACCGTTTCTGTGAGTCGTTGTGTGAGAAACAAAAACCCTTTGTGGATGAAAGCTGCTTTTGGATGTGCTGATCTGAACACGATCTTTCCCACCTCTACCTATTAACAACTGAATGAGTATCAGAACGCTAATTACTGGTGGACCACTGCAGCGTTTGAGAGCAGAATGAATTTACCATGCCTATTTACCACGTCCTGTGTGACTGCGTTCAAATAGCTCCGTTGTTTGTAATTGGTTGGATGCAGGAAGTACGAGAGGCTTTGAATGTTATATGCTTGTGTGTAGAAATGCTGAAATGAGTCTCAGTTCAGAGAAACAAACTCTGTTCATTCACAATGTTGATTACTAATGTCTGAAATCCACATGGAAAACCACTGATTCTCTTTTATTTTCAGAGGAACCGTCTAGGATTGTCGTGTTTTCCTGAGAGAGTTGAAACTTCAGCTGGCTGCGTTTCTGCACCAACAAACTGCAAAGAAAGTAAGATGATAGAGGGATTTTTTTTTTGTTTATTTATTGTTGTTTGAGTGGGTTAATGTGGTTTCTCCTCAGATGACTGGATTTACATCTTCAGCTCTTGATGTCTACTGTCTACTGTATATCCAGGATGTCTGTAATACTTGGAGAAAGCCGTTCGTTAGTATTCTCATTCATCTCAGAGACAGTTGCTCAGCTGCTGTAGGATGTACGTGATTGGAAATCTGCTGTCTTTGCTCATGGGAACCATAGAAATGTACAGTACTTTCAGAGATCCATGAACCAGACGATTTTTTTATGTAACTTTATTTTATTATTTTTGTTTTCTTTCTTTTTTTTTTTTAGTTCTTTTGTTCTGCACCTGCTAAATGTTTTTTTTCTTTCTTTATTTTATTATTATTATTAATTTTTTTTTTATAGTTCATTTATAGTATATGGATTACTGTCTTTAAGTATTATGTGTGATGCACCTGCTAACCAGCTAAATCTTGAACATTGACTCCTTTAATTTTTTTTAGTTATGTTATTTTATTTGGTTATTTTTATTTATTTTTTTATTTTGTTTACTCATTTTTATTCTTTTTTTTTTTTTTTTTTTACTTTATCACTAATTTATAGCTGTAGAGGATAACTATTTGTAAGTATTATACTTTTTGGCCCATTTTGTTTTTTGTTATTTTTGTTTATTTATTTTATTGTTTTTTTAATTAATTTATTTCATTTTTAAACTGTCATATTTATATGAATAGCTCTCTACAAGTATTAAAAGTTTTTTTGGCTAAACCTTGAACACTGGCACCTTTATTTTTTATTTTTTGTAAGTTTTATTTTTTGTTATTTATTTATGCATTGTTTTTTTTATGGCTCATTTTATGGATAGCTCTCTATAAATATTAGATCTTTTTGGCCCATGCTAACCATCTAAACCTTCAACATCAATGTTTTATTTATTTATTTGTTTATTTTCATTTAAAAATTTTGCTCATTTATATGAATCACTCTCTGGAAGTATTATAGACCTTTTTGGCCTATACTGTACAGCTAAACCTTGAACATTGACAACAGATTTTATTGATTTTTTTTGCTTTATTTCACTTTACCAAGATGTTCCACTAGCATATTACTGGCCTCAAAGTTAACAGGCCGTGATTGAAAAGCCATAACGACCTAAATTCTGATTTTATGGGGCTTTGAGTAAGAGAAAATGTAGTTACTATAACTAGAAGAACTGTCTTGATGACTAGTCTAGTCCAGATTTGTTTATGCTGGTTAGTGGTGCAGTGGTGCTGGTCACCAGCTAAACTTGATGATAAAGCAATGTGTTTGGGACACAATCGCTAGCTGTGCAAGTCTAGACAATGTGTGATGCACCAGATATTTCCAAATGTCAGAATCTGTCAGCTTTATATAAGAGGATCTGGATTGATGGTATAATCTGTGAATGTGTCAGACATAACCAAGCCGGACTCTTATCGAGCAGACATCGGTGCGAATAACATATTAGGAAATGTTTATCTGTTCAAGCCGTGCATTATATCCGGAAACCGTTGTTCTTTTCAAAGGACTAGATAATAGTTGGTGCAGAACAGACAGTCAGAGGCTGATGAGCTGTTCATAGCCTGAGATGGAGGTTATCTGCTGAAATCACACAGTTCCTCAGAAAAATGAAAGCACTGAAATCAGAGGAAAGTCTGGTCCTGATGCCCCGGTAAACAGCAATTTCAGCCCTGCTGTAATCAAAGATGTCTGGCGCTTCTGATTGGAGAGGGTAGAGAACACAAATACCCCTGTGTGTGTGTGTGTGTGTGTGTGTGACACTCTCCCTCGCAAATAGAATAAAATACAGCGTGAAATGCTTCCTGCACGGAGCGACGCTCGCACGCATAAAAGAAAGGCAGGAGGGGGGAATGAATGAACCGACGAAAGCCAGAAAGAAAGGAACATAATTTCACAACGACTGGGATGCGATCCAAGCCTCACTTTCTTCATGTCTTATCAGCCGCTGCAGTGGGGACACATTGCATTGCGCTATAGCAGAAAAAAGACTAACAGATAGAATGCATTAGACACGTGTTAAACAGAGGCTTTCATGAGCGCCGGTCTTTCTGTGTGTGTGGGCAATGAGAGAAACACACATTCACTGCTGGAGAGCACTGATCTTGAAAGACTTGAGTGAGTGTGTGTGTGTGTGTGTGTGTGTGTGTGTGTGTGTGTGTGTCTGTTGTTTTGTACTGCTCTCCTCTGATTATGTGTGGCTTGGGGTCATCGCATCGTGGTCTGTTTTTAGTTCAGTTATTAGATTAGAATCTGTTTGTATGTGCATGCTTTTGCTTTATTTTCTTGTGAAATCTATCTATCTATCTATCTATCTATCTATCTATCTGTCTGTCTGTCTGTCTGTGTCATCTATCCATTGTTCTATCAGTCATTCTATCTCTCAGCCATCCATCTATACATCTTTTATCAGTCCATCTATCAATCCATCCATCTATCCATTCATCTATCATTCTAGTAGTCATTCTATCTATCTGTCTGTCCATCCGTCCATCCATCCTTCTCAGTCGTTACATCGTTCTCAGTTTTGCCATCCATTGTTCTCAGTCATTCAATCCATCCATCCATCCATCCATAGTTCTCAGTCATTCCATCCATACATACATACTGTACATCCATCCATCCATCCATCTGTCCCTCCTTCTCAGTTGTTCCATCCATTCTTCTCAGGCATTCCATCCATCCATCCATCTATTGTTCTCAGTTGTTCCATCCATCCTTCTTAGTCGTTCATTCAATCCATCCATCCATCCATTGTTCTCCATTGTTCCATCCATCCTTCTTAGTCGTTCGTTCCATCCATCCATCCACCCATCCATCCATCCATCCATCCATCCATCTATTGTTCTCCATTGTTCCATCCATCCTTCTTAGTCATTTGTTCCATCCATCCATCCATCCATCTATTGTTCTGTTGTTCCATCCATCCTTCTTAGTCATTCATTCAATCCATCCATCCATCTATTGTTTTCCATTGTTCCATCCATCCTTCTTAGTCATTTGTTCCATCCATCCATCCATCCATCTATTGTTCTGTTGTTCCATCCATCCTTCTTAGTCGTTCATTCCATCCATCCATCCATTGTTCTCCGTTGTTCCATCCATCCTTCTTAGTCGTTCATCCATCCATCCATCCATCCATCTATTGATCTCAGTTGTTCCATCCATCCTTCTTAGTCGTTCATTCATCATCCATCCATCCATCCATCCATCCATCTATTGTTCTCCGTTGTTCCATCCATCCTTCTTAGTCGTTCGTTCGTTCCATCCATCCATCCACTCATCCATCCACCAATCCATCCATCCATCCATCCATCCATCCATCTATTGTTCTGTTGTTCCATCCATCCTTCTTAGTCGTTCATTCCATCCATCCATCCATCCATTGTTCTCCGTTGTTCCATCCATCCTTCTTAGTCGTTCATCCATCCATCCATCCATCCATCTATTGTTCTCCATTGTTCCATCCATCCTTCTTAGTCGTTCATTCTATCCATTCATCTTTCTATCATTCTGTCAGTTGTTCTGTCGTTATTCTATCAATCATTATTTAGTTTGTTCTAACTCTATTCTATTCTGTCCATTGTTCTATTCATCTCAAGTTCAGACGTTCTTTCATACACACATTCTATTGTTGTCATTATATCATTCTCACTTTCAATCCTTCTATTGTTTTCAGCTTCTGTCATTGTGTCTCTCTCAAGTTCTGTTGCTCTCTCTCTGTCTGCAAGGCCTTCAAACCTTCAAAGTTTGTCTAGTTAAAAAATACAGTTATATGAATTTCTTTGCATTTTCTTTGAATCCCAACCACTGTGTTGTGAGTTTTGTCCAAACCCACGAATAACCCATTTGCCTGTTGTCTGTCTATGCAAATAATGTCCAAGCACAGTAATTTCATCATTGGGCCAACAGCACAAGCTCCTTCTCAGAGTAAATTAATAGCTCACCTTTGTTCATTTGTTGACACAACGCACTATTACCCAGATCACCTGCATATTTCTTCATGTTTCCATCAGACTGTATTAAAACTTTGCGCACCACCTGCTTACTTCTATTATGATTCAGTTTGTTCCTCGTCACAGTTACTGTCATTGGCGTACTGTGCATCTCTATTCACGTAGCGGTTGCTATCAAACCCTTTCAGTCGATGCACAATAGGGATCTTCATATTGGCCTGTGGCTTATCATGAAGTACAGATGAGAAGTCACTCTGGATATAAATTCTCTAAAGGTTTTTCATTCTCATGCCACAAGTGTGTAGTCACAGTTTATTGACCTCCCGCTAAGAAACGCAACCCCTTTTCATATTCATTTGGTCCCGACGCCCGCAGGATGTTTTATATTTTTGAAGAAAGCTGCGTCATTCAGTCGACCGTGAATGGATGGAGAGTTCACACTGATGAATGACCTAATCACGTCTCAGAGGTGAATAAGATTAAACGTGTTCCCGAGACGGAAAGATTATTATCTAATGAGAAAAGCATTAATCTGACGCTGCCTCCAAAGAACTGAAGGACTCGTTTTTGTGATATGAAACTCCTTTCACCCCAAATGTCCTCTTTATTAACGCCAATTGAGATTGTGTCTGGTGCAGCTGCGGCTCTTTGACTCTTTTTGAGCTGTAAATGTTTGGCGAAGCGCTCTGGTAACCTCTGGTTGGTGTGCTGATGCTTTCAGATGGACTGATGATTTAACAGCCGTTGATTAAATATTTGGTCATCATTCTGCAGTCAGGGAGGGCTTCGCTCTCACTGTCATAACTCTCAATGATTCATTTTTTCCGACCCAATTTCCCTTCCAGGTCTAGTGGGACTGTTTATTTATCCAGCTTGAAGTCTCATTTGTCAGCTCTGAAACACAGGCGCAGGAAAAGGCGTGTTGAGAGACGCGGCAATCCCTCTTTAGGCCTGGAACAGAGTGTATATACAAGTGCACTACTGCAGGCGTTCACGCTCAGCCAAAGTAAAGTACATATTACACCACTTGCACAATGCTGCAATGGTTGTGAATTGCATTCTGATTGTATCACACGTATGTTTACGTATAAACTATTTTTTGAAAGATATGAATACTTTTATTCAGTAAGGATGCATTAAATTGATCAAAAATGACAGTAAAGATTTCTATTCCAAATAAATCCTGTTCTATTCATCAAAGAATCCTGAAAAATAAAATGTTTCCACAAAAATATGAAGCAGCACAACTGTTTTAACTAGAGATGCCCTGATATATCGGCTAATAATCGGTATCGGCCGATAAACATGAATAAACTTCAGATGATGTTGAAAGATGTCGTACAACTTACTGAAATGCATCACGTCTCTTGTAATCACTCAATCAGAGGTATAACCATGGGAAGGCGTCAGTAAAACAGCTCGTAATCAATGTCTATTAATGTTCCATTTACCTCAGGAAAATTATCCAGTGTTCACAGTTTGTTAGTTAGCTATAAAAACACTAGAGGGAGCATATTTAAAGATAATTATATATGTATGTTTGAATAAATCTGTCATGAAGACAAGTTTTTATGAAGCTATCTTATTTGCAATTGAGTTGTTTACAAACATTTTGGTTTTGTGTATGATTATTATATCTGAAAATGAATAGCAGTTGACTAGTTTGGGATCTGTTGTTATTTGTAACATGTAACATATCAAAGGGTTCCCTGTATAATTTACAGCATTATTGGGATTATCGGTATCTGTTTCTGCAGATATCATTATGAATAATCAGTTATCGGTTTTCAGTAACAGTGGATGAATTTAGTATTGCTGCATCTCTAGTTTTAACATTGATAATAGTAAAAGAAATGTGTCTTGAGCAGCAAATGGGCATATTAGAATGATTTCTGAAGTATCATGTGACACTGAAGACTGGAGTAATGATACTGAAAATTCAGCTTTGAACACAGCAATAAATGACATTTTAAAATGTTTTCCACTAGAAAAAAGCTATTTTTACTATATTTTTGATCAAATAAGTCTTAGTGAGCAGAAGAGACTCCATATTTTTCAGATCTAAATCTTCATTTATCTAGAAAGATTATGATCAAGCACAAAGCAAACTATCATCACATGTTTTTGATATGAAGCTCTGGTATATTTAGACTCTTCATTGATGTTTAATTTTCCATTTTGACATGAAGCAATTGTAGCTGTTGACAAACCAGCTTACACTTCTTGCATTTCGTATTGCAGCGTCTCTCTCCTGGCATCACGAGTGCTTCATTCGTCTTGTGCATCCAGACTTTATTGGTGATATAGAGTTTGGCTCATAATGCAGTGTGCTCACCCACTTCATTTCTGTCTTTTACAATTGGTTTAACTTGTCAGATTGTACAGCGTGACCCTCGAGTAAAATCCGAGGCAGACAGTAACTGACATTTATGTCAGACTGTATGTTTACATCGTACTGTATATATTATCATATGACTGACAGCCTGACGCTTTAAGTCAGCAGTCCGTGTCCAATCTGACATCCATATTTGCAGCTGGATGTAAGAGGTCATACTCATTCTTCAGAGGGAAATGATGATTCAGAAATCCTGGGGCACACTTGCACAGTTATGGTTTTCTGTCATTTTTACAACTCAAAAGCCTGAGTCGACTTAATGAAAAGATCAGCTGGCAAATTCTTTCAAACATCTAATTTTGGGTTCAACAGAAGAAAATCAAGTGGTTTGGGAATGACGTGAGGCTGAGTAAATTATTAATTATTTATTAACTTAAAATTGTGTTTCATTAGAGATGTATTAGTTGTGTGTTCAGTATGGACAGATTTCTATAAGATTTCCAAGCAGTGTCATTTTAATGTTATTTATATGTTGTTATAGTATTTATAAATATATTTAATTATATTATATATCAAAATGATATATTATACTATTTTGATTTTTTTTAGAAATCATTTCAGTTTATTTCAATTTTAGTTTAAGCTTTAGTAATTTTGTTTTTGCTTTTGTACTTTTTACTAGTTTTTTAAGCACTTATATTTCGCTTCAGAGTTGTTTCAGCATAAGCTTGAGTAATGTTAGTCCTTAAACTTCTTTTATTTCAGTCAGTTGCCATGGCAAAATTCTATTTTTTCATTTCTGTTTTTTTTATTAATTCATTTTTTTTTTAATTAATCTAATATTTGTATTTTATTTCAGCATGGACACCAGATTCCCATGAGGTTAACCAGCAGTGCTATTTTAATATTATTTATACACTATTGTAGCAAATTTTAGCTTAAAAGGGAATTGTATATAAATAATTACAATTAATTATGATTAATTACAATTATTTATATCCGGCTGACAGTAATAACTGTCGCAGAATTAAATTGCCATCAACTAATCTGTTCGTCCAGCGAACATTCAGTTTAAGTTCATATCAACTCTAAGAAAGGATGTTTTCTTGGCCACAGAAAATACTTTTCTAAGTATTGATGCATTAGAGCATGTAGTAAGGATCAAAATCCTAAAGGGACATTAATATACAAAGCAGAATCAGAAACTCATGTAATTTGTGCACACAACTTTTATTAACTAAACACTAACGCAGACTAGTCTAACAAACATACAGTCACTCATACATGGGGAAAGGGCTAATGAGAGTTGATGGATGAAACCATCAGGAAAGCCAGAGAATGCAGTTATGGAGAAAGTCATTTAACCACCTGAGTAAACCATCAGCGCCGTTTATAACGGGGTCAATAACTTGTACTAATAACCTCTGTTTCATTTAGTTAAATGTACAATACTTGCAATGCATCTGGTCGAGCCGAGTGTCCGGAATGCGGTCTCAGATGAAAGTCTTAATGGTTTCCAAGGTTTTGGACTCCCGATCACATTCTTCCGGGTTGAACAGTGATGGATTCCAAAGATGTTCTGAGGTGGAAATGTTCTTCCAAAGGAGAGTGGAAAAGAGTTAAAACAGAGATCTGAGGTCCAGGGAGCTTTGGTTGAATAGAAAGACAAGGCCACAAAGGCCTGGCACAAGCTTATGGGTCCAGAAGAGTCCTAGTTTACCTCCTCATCTTCTCAGAATCCAAAGATCTGCAGACTGCCCGGGGCGTCACGTACGTGAGATGCTTTATCTGCTTTGGCGGTCACACCTCTTGGATGTCAAAGAGCCAATTGGAGTCCTGGACTTTTTGAAGGAAAGTTTTATGACTCTTTGTCCCTGGGCATGGTAATCTGCATGGAACTGGATTGGAAGTTGATATAACAACTATTAAAGATTCCTAGAACACTTGTATGTTGCATAGGTAGCAACAAATAATATACACTCTCAATTAGGTCATCTGAAGACGAATTGATAGAGACCAAACATGATACGGTTAAAGTGATATTAACTAGTGATCTATCATAAGCATGCATAAAACAGGATACAATACACAAGAACATATACAAGAAGAATAATAATATACACAATGACCTGAAGGATATGTGTGTCCATTCACAGAAAGGTTTTTCTATGAATTAATTAGGGAAGAGTCCATTTTTATGGCGTAATGTCTTTC
>JAFVLL020035184.1:30000-57842 GCA_021397915.2 Tor tambroides
TAAAGCACATAAAATTATTAAAACTAAAAGATAAAATAAATTAAACCTAAATAGAACTATATGAAAAGCCTAAAAACAAAAGAATGTGAAAAGCACAGAAAATTACATAAACTAAAATAAAATTCAATTAAACCTAAATTAGGAATATAAAAACCTAAAACAACTAAAAGCACATCAATTTACTAAATTATAAGCACATAAGGACACCTAAGCACCTAATTACTAAAACTAAAATGAAAATGAAAACTCAAAATATAAAAATTACTTTCAAAATAAAAATAAAAATTCTAAATTTGAACTGGTATGGTAATTTATGAATGATACTAAAATAACACCAAAATGCTTCACATGTGCTGAATTTCTCTGAAATGCAATTGACCCTTCACAAAGACCCGCCCCCTCTTAGTTACCGTTGCTACGTCCAACAAGTCATGCGGCTCTCACACCACACAACATGTTCTCACGCAGTGTGAGATACATCGCAGAGCAAAGAGGAAACCAACAGACAAGACAGAGCAGGTTACTTTAGGTATGAAACAAAGTCGCAACTTTCTAATTTGGTAATTTTGTAAGAAATTCAAAGATTAAATACCGTTTTGGTTCTTTAATGTGTCGTGACAGATCACTGTAGCGCTTCAGTTCAAGCGGCACATGAACTGACCATCTTGTCCTCTTTACTAATTATAGCCTGAAATAAACATGAATGAACATCAGAAGGTATCTTGTTTCAGCCACAGAAAGACGTCAATACACACCGTTTCTCAAGTTCACCGATGTTAATCTACTCTGGAGTGTTTGTTGGACAATTCTGCATTATGATAGGTCAGATCACCTGTCAATCTAGCTCTTGGCGAAGGGTGAATTCAGTAAATTCCTCTTCCTTTCGTTCCATTCAAACTGCAGTTCTATTTCTTGTCTGTTGTGGCCAATTCAGGTCAGATAGTAACTGAATTAAAGAATCAACTGAGTTTTACATAAGCCTGGCTATTCATGTCAGATATAATACAGAGTTTAGATGACATTTCGCACATATTCCTCTAGTGCTGATGAATGTAACGCATAACAAGATAGTAATGACCTCTGGCCCGAGCGCTCAAGTGCGTGAATGCCTGTCATTTCAAGCATGCACTCCAGCTTTTGAACCATTTCAAGGTAAAATCAGCTCTTGGAGGTTTTGTTGCATTCATGTGGAGTTTAATATCTGACCTCGAGAATGAAAATCCTCATGTGTGGATGTCGTAACATCATTTGAATTGACCCAAATAGCTACAATATTTCAGCACTGAGCTCAAGGCGAGTGTGCGTGTGTTTATGCCTTTGTTAACAACTCAATTACCAAAAAACTCCAGAGTTTACATTAAAATCCACTCCAAGGCCTCAGAAGATTGAGCTTCTTTGTTTGAAGCGCATAAATCCATCTAGAGGAAGAAATCCGCAGCTCGTTCACGACTCCACATAAAGGTAATGGCCTTTCCCAGCATGCACTGGCTTTGTACGGGATGGCCGACAGTAGCTACAGGTCTGGCCCTCATCTGACCGGTCGCTTGACATTGATGAATGACCAGTGCAATGATCCAGTGCCATTTTTCTCTTGCGTTAAGCTCTGTCAAGCTGCAGTTATTGAGTTCAGTCCAAAGCTGTTTTTGGGTCCATCATTCTCCTGCTGTGATGTCTGTTCCTCCCTCATCTTATGCGTGTGTTTGGGATCCAAAAATGCACCGGAAATCCGCTGGTATTCTTTTCATTAAATGTCCTATTGATGTCTTAATTTATGCAAAACAACTCTAACAAAAAGCTTTCAGTGCTGTTTGATTGGGAAATGCTGTGGAGATCAAATGAGATATAAACCATATTCAGCATACTAAATGTAAAATAGTATGTAATACTATACACAAACATACTCTGTTCAAAAGTTTGGGCTCAGATTAATGCTTTTATTCAGCAAGGATGCATTAAATTGATCAAAAGTGACATTTATAATGTTACAAAAGATTTCTGTTTCAAATAAATGCTGTTCTTTTGAACTTTCTATCTGGCAAAGAATCCTGAAAAATAAAATGTTTCACAGTTTCCAGAAAAATATTGGGCAGCACAACTATTTCCAACATTTATAATAATCAGAAATGTTTCTTAAGTAGCAAATCAGCATATTTGAGTGATTTCTGAAGGATCGTGTGACACTGAAGACTGGTGTAATGATGCTGAAAATTCAACTTTGATCACAGGAATGAATTACGTTTTAACAGATATTCACATAGAAAACAGCTATTTTAAATTATAATAATGTTCACAATTTTACTTTTTTTGATCAAATAAATGCAGCCTTGCTGAGCAGAAGAGACTTCCTTCAAGAACATTTCAATATCTTACAGACCCCAAACAGGTTTTTGGATTTTTAATCCAATTTAGTGTAAAACTGACTCCACTTTTTGAAGTCTGATCCAGTAATGACTCAAAAAAGAGATGTTAAAAAGTGCTGATATTTCTTTTGGTTCATTCATCACACTGGGAATTGAAGGTCAAGTTGAGTGCAGTGCATTGTGGGACACCGTATCTCGCTCGCGGTGCTCTTGTTGTATAAAGCAAATTTAGTCAGCCATGCATTTGGAAAATTCACAATGTACATCCTTGAGAAATTGTCCAAGTAGTTTGTTATTCTGAACATAATCAGATGATGATAACCTCCCGAATTGTTCTTTGCATTTTGACGAATTTATCCTGTAATTCCGCTGCCCTCGTTGTCATCATTTGATACGATCTCCAAAGGCGTTTATCTCCACATCTGAAGGGAAGATGTCAGCAAAACAAACTAATGCTCAGCTAATTATGATTCCACAGATAAAGCCATTCTTCTACTGATAACTTCCTACCTCCTTTCAGCAGTGAATCATGATTTCAGGAGATCGTTTGTGGTAATATGGTTTAATTAATTAATAAGGTATAAGTGAATGCTTTACATTGTCAATAGTCACAGCAGTATGTTATATTTGGATGAATATAGTCATAAAAAATAGTGATATCATTCTTTTGACAGAATATAGTCAGAACAGTCAGACAGTAACTATGTTTACAATACAACACCACCTCCAGTTTAAAAAAAGAAATAAACATATGCACCCTTTCATAATGTCAGTTTTCATAAGTTGCTTTACATAAAAGTGTCTCCCAGGTGCATATAGTTATTATTTGACTTAGTATATTATAATTATAACTTTATTTCATAATTATGCCATATTTGTGACTTTCTTGTTTTTCATAATTATTTCATAATAGTGGCATAATTTGTTATAATTATGACATTTTATATCTCATTATGATTTAGGATTTCACTTTTGTCTACAGAATAAAGTCACAGTAGACAGGCAGTAACTATATTTACTATACAACACCACCTCAAGTTTTAAAAAAATATTAAAAATGCTCATTTTCGTAATGTTTATTTTAAATACAGTGCAAGTCACTTTGGATACAATTGTCTCCCAAATGCATAAAAAAATGTAAATATAACTTTTATAATAATATTTACTTTACTTTAGTAAATATTCAGTATGCACTTTTCTTATTTTTATTTGTCTTGTATATCAGTTGTCATAATTATGAATCGTGGTTATCAAAATTACTTGTTATATTTCAACTTTTTTATTTCATAATCATGACTTATGTCATAATTATGATGTAATAACATGACTAATTTTTTTCAGATTTCAATTTGACTATCTCATAAATAAAATATGTACGTAAATGTAAAAATATTAGATTCATGTGAGCATTCAGGGAACAGGAAATGTAATTTTTATAATAATATTTAATATGCACTTTTCTTGTATTATTTTAACTTGTCTTGCATATCAGTTGCATGTCTTTAAAGGGCAAATGCATCAGCTAAATTACTATTTTTTTTCATATACAGTAATTCATGTGAAATGGCAGTATGTTAGCAGCAGCGGACACGCTGACCCCGCGTCATGTCATGAGCTGTCAGACAAGGTCTGAAGTTAAAAGAGCCGAGCGCTTGAAATAATTCCCAGTTGCTTCGCTCTAATGGCTTTTGTTGGAGGTTTTGCAGGAATATTTGTGCAGGGAAAATTACAGCGCGTAGACACGTTGCATTTTCTCATAAAGCGCGCACTTGGCTGACATTTATACAGTGCGGCGAGGCAGATCCCTCTTCACGCTGAAGTTTAAATGCCATTCACATTAGTTTCAGACACCTGTGTCCTTTAGCATTTCCTCACAGAGCAGCTGGCCGACTTCTGCTCTCAATGCACAGAACAAATCCAGCTGATCTTAATTACAGAGAGACAGAAAACACACAGCACTTCTACAGTATGACTGTACATACAGACACAAACCAGGTCATAGACCTTCTTCTGAGCTTTCCTACACTATGAAACTTCTCCAAAACCTGTTTGGAAAGTCAAAGTTAAACATATCTGAATACTTTTTTGGGCCTATAATTATGAATAAGAAGAAATAAGAAGTCATAATTATGAATCAAAATTATGACACAAAAAGTAAAGAAAAAAAAGACTAATAATTGACTTATCTCATAATTTCGACTTTTTATCTCAGTTATGATTTAGTATGTCAGAATTTGACTCATCATTTGACTTTCTGTAATAATTATGATTTAATATCATGACTTTGTCATATTTATAACTTTATCTTCATTTGGATTTGTCTCTTAATTATGACTTTTTCATTCTCAATTTGAACTTTATATCACATAATGATTTAGTATTGAAGTTGAAATGAAGTCAATTTTGACTTTTTAGCTTTTGATTATGACTTAACGTCATGACTTTTTGTCATTTATGACCTTTATCTCAATTTCAACTATCTCATAATTGACTTACAGTATGTCATGACTTACCTCAGTTTGAACTTATCTCATAATTTTGACTGTTTATTAAACTTTAATCTCATAATTATGACTTTCTATCTCACAATTATGATTTAGTAGGTCATAATGTTGATTTTTCCATCTCATTGTGACATTTTTGGTAATTTATGCTTTTTATCTTAATTTTCACTTAATCTCATAACAGTTGTTTTCATAACTTAGTATTTACAAAAGCATGATTTTTTTTAAAATACGTGACAGAAATTGATTTCCAAATAATTTCATAATTTAGTATGCCATACACTATAAAAAAGAAAAAAAAAAGTTGAGCCAACTTAAAAGCTTAAGGCAACCAGCTTCAGCAGATTTTTGAGTTATCTCAACTTCTTGTTTTAAGTTTATACAACAAAAAGTTGAGAAATTTCCTAAAAAAATAAGTTGAGAGAACTCAAAAATCTGCTGAAGCTGGTTGCCTTAAACTTTTAAGTTGGCTCAACTTTTGTTTCTTTTTTTTTACAGTGTGGTTTCGTCTTATCTCATAGTGACTACGTTTACATGCGCACGAATAATGCGATTATTTCCAATAATCAGAGTAAGGACTTAATCGCATTTTGATGTTTACATGTCAAGAGCAAAGCTCTTACTCCCGTTTACATGCAATTTCCATTATTCTTATTACTCGCTAAGAATTGTGGTTAATTTTTTTACTGCCATTATTCACATACCCCACTGGACAGCACAAATGATGGACTCAGAAAAAGCAGGTGTGTTACTGGCCGCTGTTTTAATTTATTTACGTCTAATGCATAATGATTTTGTATGGCTGTATTCCACGCTTTTTCGGCGCCATAGAAATGTGATGGAATTAATTTGCCTATACACTGCCGTCGCGTTCTTCTCGCCATTTCTGGATGAGGGTAAGGAACAGAGACTGCTGGCAGCTAGTTGTGTTTTCCCCAGAATGCGATGCTTTCTTCCCTGCCATCGTTTCTTATGCTGCATTCACGTGCTATCGAAATTATCGTAAATATGAGCTTCCTAGTCAGAAATTGGACATGAACGGCCTTAGAGAGGCCTTTTATTGCCAATTTCCGACTAGGAGACTCGTATTTACGATAATTCCGATAGCACCTGAATGCAGCATAATCTCCGTATTATTACAGGTGCGTGTCACGTTATTCATGTATGTCACAAGCGCATGCGCACTTTGGTCAGAGTGCGATACTGCAGTACTGCGATTAAGGTGTTTACATGCCTGTATATTTCGATTGAAATCGGCGTACGCCACCTATGTTAATACGATTATGCTTGCTGCGATTATGAGTTTAATCGCATTATTTAAATCGAAGTATTGCGTTTACATGAGGTAAAGATTAATCGCAATATTGTCAAAATCTCATTATAATCGCATTAAGAGGGTCCATGTAAACGCACTCAATGACTACGTTTACATGCGCACGAATAATGCGATTATTTCCAATAATCAGAGTAAGGACTTAATCGCATTTTGATGTTTACATGTCAAGAGCAAAGCTCTTACTCCCGTTTACATGCAATTTCTATTATTCTTATTACTCGCTAAGAATTGTGGTTATTTTTTTTACTACCATTATTCACATACCCCACTGGACAGCACAAATGATGGACTCAGAAAAAGCAGTTGTGTTACTGGCCGCTGTTTTAATTTATTTACGTCTAATGCATAATGAAGTTGTATGGCTGTATTCCACGCTTTTTCGGCGCCATAGAAATGTGATGGAATTTATTTGCCTATACACTGCTGTCGCGTTCTACTCGCCGTTTCTGGATGAGGGTAAGGAACAGAGGCTTTGTCAGCTAGTTGTGTTTTCCCCAGAATGCGATGCTTTCTTCCCCGCCATCGTTTCTTATGCTGCATTCACGTGCTATCGGAATTATCGTAAATATGAGCTTCCTAGTCGGAAATTGGACATGAACGGCCTTAGAGAGGCCTTATATGGCCAATTTCCGACGAGGAGACTCCGCAGTATTATACGAGGCATCTCCGATAGCACGTGAATGCAGCATAATCTCCGTATTATTACAGGTGTGTGTCACGTTATTCATGTATGTCACAAGCGCATGCGCACTTTGGTCAGAGCGGCAATACTGCGATTAATGTGTTTACATGCCTGTATATTTCGATTAAAATCGGCGTACGCCACCTATGTTAATACGATTATGCTTGCTGCGATTATGAGTTTAATCGCATTATTTAAATCGAAGTATTGCGTTTACATGAGGTAAAGATTAATCGCAATATTGTCAACATCTCATTATAATCGCATTAAGAGGGTCCATGTAAACGCACTCAATGATAATTTGTGTAAATCATAAATATGACCTATCTAATAATTGACTTGATGTCATATTTTACTTATGTCATGTTTATGACTTTCTATCTAAATTTCAAGTTTATCTCACAATTATGACCAGTTATCTCATAGTTATGACTTTTTATGGCATATGACTTTGCAATTGTCATGTTTTAGCTCAGTTGTCATGACTCATCTCAGTTTGGCTTAGTATGACATAATTATGACTTCTGTCTCATAACTGTAATTTAGTATCTCATTATGTTGACTTTCTATCTCTTAATTATGACTTTCTGTCATAATTATGGTTTACCAGAGAATGATATTTTCTTATGTGGCAGTGTAGTGTGAAATGCGTATCATTTTTGCCGTTTCTGATTGATTGGACACTTGATTGTATTCTTTAAGAATCTTTTGAGCCAGCGAACAGCTCGACAGAAACCCATTTTTGCCTCTTCACCCTGATCTGTTCTGGTATTGTCTGATATCTGGAGGAAATAGTTCATGGTGTGGATGTTGACAGGTCTGTGTGAAGGGAAGCGTGTGCTGAATGCAGGTGCCGTGTGATTTGTTTTCGTTGCATGTCTGTCAGATTAATTGGTGTAATACGCAGAGCCTCTCATTATGTTTTCATTCATGTTTTAGACTGGTGTTTTTCGTGCGATTCTTTGCTAATCCAGTTGGGACGTGACCTTCAAAGTGCTCCAAAGGAGTTTCGGAATTACAAGCTGAAATGACTTCCAGATCTCTTCCAAATGCAATATTCAGGTAATTATTCTTTAAATCATATTGTGTTGTTTTTTTTGTTTTTTCCCCTGTTATAAATCTCTCAAAGCTTTTTGAATCTCATCTCTTTTGTGCTCTGGGCGGCCCAGGTAAATAATATCTCCAGATCTCTCCTTGAATGGTAAAGGACTGTCATAAATTAGTACACCAAAGCCTTCCAGGTTTTATGTTCTTCTGCTGTGCTTTGTGAATTGTGGACCATGAATTTATTTGGTCTTTAAAAGCAACACGCAGTTAGACCACAAATTTAGCGCTCGGTGCATTCGGTGGCTTTCCAGACTCGAGTGCCGCGTCCACCGAATGACCTCCATTCAGACGCAGTCTAATTTACTGTGCGGCCTATGAAATGCCCCTCGTTCCCAAAAGATGAATTACTTTCTGTATTGAAAAAAAGAAGTACCTTGATCTTTGGCCCTTTTCCTCACACAACTGTAAGTTTTCCTGAAACACAAACAGCAGCTGCCCTGCGGACCATAAAAGCATCACAACACACAAAACACATGCATTTTGACAACAACAACAACAGCGTGGAGTAACTCAGGGCTTCTTCCATTAGGATCCGTAAGCAACCAGAGCGAGATTGATCCGGTCACAGACGCAGAAGCCCTCGGCCAAGCATCGATTAGGATGTAATTTATTCCTGAGTAAAGGGTAATGTAAGCAAAGTATTTTTTGGGCTGAATGTGATTGTGATCTATGACAGCAGGGAAGTGATGGCGACAGGTATAAATGACTGAAGGTGACGGAGGGCTTGAAATTAAAAGCTGTTAATCTAAGCTAAGTCATAAAACACTGGCAAAGTCGAGAACAAGCTGTGTGTGTGTCGTCTGTTTCAGGTTGAGCTGCCCTTAAAGCAGCTTCATTTTTTCACAATTTCTTTGAGAAATGTTGCTTTTCAAATCAAAATCCCGTGTTCTTCCATAATGTGATGTATTTCTGAGTCAAACAGAGTTGGATTTATCTGTGAAGAATTGATTGGTGAAAATTGTCTCAGTAAGACAAGCGGATGAAAAATGAGAGGGAATGATGACGTCAGTCATTTCAGAGGCAGAATAAAAGACAAACATTTAGTGATGAATCATTCACGTTAAGACCAGAAACATGAGTCAAGAGTTTTGATTTGATTCATTTGTTACATTAATAAAAAATGAATTGCTTTACTAACAGTACATCATAAAATGAATACAATAAAAGTTAATCAAATAAGTAATTACATTTCTTTTTTTGTTACTTTTCAATTACAAAAGTGTGTTTTTGTCAGTAAATTTCAAATAAAGTAAATTATTGTTTTCAAAGTATTTATTTGTTAAACTTAAGCACAAATAATTGATGGTTACATAAAAATGAACTTGCTAAAAGTGCTTAAAAATAACTAATCAAGTAGTTACTAATTTAACTAATAAAATAATTGTTACATAATTTGTATTTGTGAGTAAATTCCAAATAAAGGAGATTTTTAAAAATATTTTTGATTCATTGATTTAAATTTAAGCACTAATAATTGTTAAAGTTACATTAATAAAAAATTATTTATTTACTAAAAGTAACTAATAAAATAGTAGTTAAGATAATTGTTAAAGTTGCATTTATTTGCAATAATTTTGATTTATTGATCTAAATTGAATCACTAATAATTGATAGCTTTGTTAATAAAAATGAATTTATTTACTAAAAGTATATAACAAAATTAACAAATTAAATAACTGTTGCATATTTTTATGTGACTTTTGCATTTAAAAGTGTATGTTTGTAGACTATATCCAAGTCGTTTTCTTGATCTACACTGGAAAAAAAAAATTTTACTCAGAAATTGCTATTTTACAATTAATTACAAAGAAATGTGAAGCGTAACCCATTGAATTAAACATCATTTTGAAGTTGAAAGACTGAAATGGTGTTTTCTTGCCAAATGTATTCCAATAATCTTTTTTATTTACAACTTTGAAAACTCTTCTTTTTTTTCTTCTTTTTTTTACAGTGTAGGTGGTAAGACATTGGAAATGTTTATTTGAATTTATCAGTAAATCTTAAATAAATAGTTATTCTTTGAATGCCATTAAATGTGTTAACACATTTGAAAAAATGACTCGGGCGTCAAAGTGCAAATTCAAAAAATGTAGCACGTTATTTTGCTCATGACTTCCAAAAACTAATCTAATTAACAGTCATTACCATCAACACTTCTCATTCAGTTCACACGATCACGTTTTCAGATTGTCCTTGAGCCTTCGAGCAAACACACACACACGCTCATTCGTGGATTTTGCTTATTCCTTTGCTAATATATAAATAATTGTTCTTGCTTGTGTGTGCCTGGAATATGCATGAATACAGGAGTGATTTATAATCGAGCGGCGCCGCATCATTGTTGCAGATTGATGTCACATCCACTTGTTCCCACAAAAATCAAAACACACTGAAGCATTATCTGATAATCCTGTATTAATGTTTGCATAAATTATTCCGCTATTTACATGCGACTGCGGGAACATGTGCTCACAAGAGTGTGTGAAATGCAAATGAGTTTGATTACAGTAAAGCATACAAAACTGAGATCGCAGGGTATTTGGGAACGCAAATATATATTTTTGGCGACGTGTGCACTCAGAGGCTATTGGAAGTGTGTTTTATTGGTATGGAGGTGGCTTGGCTGATTTATAGTGCGGCAGCATCAGTAACCGTCTAATTTTGGTGTTGAAAGGAGTGCTGGGCTTTTTCTGGAGGACGCTGAGCTCTGTAGTGAAGCTCATCTTCTGAGGCCGCATTGATCTACATTCGTGTCACGTTACTCTTTTAAGAGCCCCTTTCAGCATGCCTGTTGTTGTCGGATAGGGCGTTACCATGGGAAATAGCCGAAATAGCCATCAGAAAAAAGAAGCACAACTGTGATCCAAGTCACTGAGCTCAACAGGGAGCCGGAGGAACAAACTCACTCCTGTGAAACTCCATTCCCTCTTCCGCTCTCAGTGTACATGTTCATTCACACACGTGAGATGGACGAATGCTGCTAATGTTAGAAAGTACAGGAGATAATTATAGTGGATGTGTCTGTTTACAGTCTTTAAATAAGTTATTTAAAGTTTAGCAAAAGCATTAAAGCTCTTAATTATTGTGTAGGCTCTGGCAAGAGACTACAGATGAATAGGATAAAAAAAAAATCACAGTACTTAGCTGATTACATTAAAAATGACAAACATTTTTGCATTAGAATGTTTCTGAGATGTTTTTTTAGACATGCAAATGATGCATTATTTAATTAAATATGCACTAATTTGATTAAATCTGAACATTGTGTAAAGTCAGGTTCAAAATTCTTGTTGACATATTAAAGATGTTCAGAATATAGATATGAAAAAACTGTAAATTTTGCTGTAAGTGCTGCTGAAGTGAAGGAAAAACTAATTTTGTAAAAATGGTCTTGAAAGATATGCATTATAATTGAATGCATATCATTAGGAAAGGGCTCCGTGAACTCAAATGAGTGTGTCAGATAAGGGAGACATGCAAAATGTGCAGAGCAGTGGGTCCCGAAGAACAGCATTGAAAACCACTGCTTTAAAGCATCGGAACTTAAATGGTTTTCTAAATAACTTCAGACTAAATAAGCTGTTTTTGTAAGTTAAATGGTTAGTGTTCATAATACACATTTTAAATACATTCTTTCTTGCAGTGAACACAAAAGGAGATGTCCGGCAGAATGTCGAATATTCAAGTCAAGTCAAGTCACCTTTATTTATATAGCGCTTTTAACAATACAGATTGTGTCAAAGCACTTAACAGTATCAAATTGGAGGATAGATTGTCAGTAATGTATAATGATAAGATTAAACACTCAATTTTCAGTTAAAGGCATTTCATTATTGAATTCAGAGATGTCATTGTCTAGCTCAGTTTAGTTTAAATAGTATCTGTGCAATCAAATCGACGATAATCGCTAGAAATGAAGTGTTCCCAACTGAGCAAGCCAGAGGCGACAGCGGCAAGGAACCAAAACTCCCTCTGTGACAGAATGGAGAAAAAAACCTTGGGAGAAACCAGGCTCAGTCGGGGGGCCAGTTCTCCTCTGGCCAGACGAAACCTGCAGTTCAATTCCAACCGTAGCCATGTCAGACTGTGTAAAGGGCTTATCCAATTCCCGTGGTCTTGTCCCAGTGGGGCATTTTAATTTATAATTTAATGTATTTGTTATATTTGTGTTTTATTCATTATTTGAAGTTTTTCATTTATATGATTTATTCATTTGCTATAATTGTAATGTATAGTTTAATGCATTTATTGTTTCTCGGTCTATTTTTATAATATATATTTGTTTGTTTATTATAATTTTAATTTATAGTTTAATTCATTTAATATATTTGGGGCAGTCGTGGCCTAATGGATAGAAAGTCGGACTTGTAAGTTAACCCAAAGGTTGTGGGTTCGAGTCTCAGGTCCGGCAGGGATTGTTGGTGGGGGGAGTGAATGTCCAGCGCTCTTTCCACCCTCAATACCACGACTGAGGTGAGACCCTTGAGCAAGGCACCGAACCCCCAACTGCTCCCCGGGCGCCGCAGCATTGGCTGCCCACTGCACCGGGTGTGTGTTCACAGTGTGTGTGTGTGTGTTCACTGCTGTGTGTGTGCACTTGGATGGGTTAAATACAGAGCACAAATTCCGAGTATGGGTCACCAGACTTGGCCACATGTCACTTCACTTGTATTTTATACTTATATTTTCTGTTGTATATATATATATATATATATAGTATAAATAGTATATTATACTATTTATTATTTTAAAATGTATTTATTCATTTTTCATATTATGAAAATATAAAGTGACCAGGAACTGTCAAAAAGCACCATGAATAATGAGAAATTTCAATGTGTATACACTGTAAAAATGATTTTTTTTATTGTTGTAAATTAAGATTATTGGAGTATGTTTTACAAGAAAATACTATTTCATTTATTCTACTTAAAAAAGTGTAATTCATTATTTTCAGTTGCTTTGTAATTATTTGTGAAGTTCACTAGCAATTTCTTAGTGAAAATAGTGTCAAAGTAAAACCTACACCACTTTTTTTTTCATTGATGCTTTGTGTGATGTATCAACTTAAATTTAAGTTGCTGTGTGTTGAAAATCCTCCTCATTGTAGCTTAAATCTAAATATTCAGACCTGAAACATCAAGATGCATTGTGCAAGTAAGAATTGAGAAGTGCTTTTCAGTGAACTTAAATTTGGGTCTGTTACTTTCATAAACCTGTTATAGGATGTCAAAAGACTTGGAACATAATGCATGACTCATAAGGGCAATTTTTATTAGGGATTTTTTGGACATGGCTTGACAGTTGTTGTACTGTACATTTATAGGGTGCAAAAACTTTTGCTTCTAATTAGAAAAACTAAAATTGCAACAGTGATTATCAGATACCTTCATACCACAGAAACAGTGACAGCTGTTTGTGTTTGTTTAATAACATCAAAATAGTTTACTATAAAATTTACAGTAAAATGAAAATATGAAATAAGACTTATGGCTTATGCACCCGTTATAGTACGCGTTAAAATAAGGGTGCTGTTGAAATAGGGCAGAGAAAGATAAAAGATCTGTGAAATACACACACACACAAACACACAGATCTCTCTAAAATATTCTCAAAATTCAAAACAAAGCATCTCTTTTCTCTTAACCCTCGTCTGGATTCATAAGCACACAGGTATTTGAGTGTCTTTGGTCCATAACTCTGTCATTAGTTTGTGTTTGTGTTTCTTCAGCGTAACGGCACACACACACACACACACTCCCATGTGGAGTTCCTCTGAGGTTTTGTTGAGAGGTCTGGGCTGGTACGGTCCTCCTGAGAGACAATAAGTGATTTAGTTTCTCATCGCTGGTCTGCTGGCGTCTGCCGCATGTCAATCACAGAGGAGGTTTATCTGGACACACATCGCAGGACGTGATGACAGTACCACCAGTTGGTTTCTCAAGGATTAGATGTGATGTGAGTGTGTGTGTGTGTGTGTATGTATGTACGTGTATGTGTGTCTATACACACACACACACACACACACACACACACACACATACATACACATATATATATATATATATATATATATAAAGCCTATAGATGTAATAAGTCAGACATTGAAGTAAGTTGCTGTGTTTGTCACCCTTCTGTGGAAGATTCATTCTCTTTGGCAATGTACTCACACAGAAAAAATGTGGTGAGATTTTTTTTATGTTCATACAATCTCACTTTGTAAGTGACCTTTGTTTCTCTTTTAAAGATGTTTTCTTTGTAATAATAATTATTTCTTAATAATAGTTTTAGTTTTAAAAAAAAATGGCATGTGATCAGAGTGATTTTACCACAGTTAAGAGCATTTTAACTTATGATATTGTACATAATGAATTTGTTGACTCACTTCTACAGCCTAACAGTGTTTACACAAATTATTAGATCTGATATTTGGAGTCAGTTTTTTCACAGATGGTGCAGCAGTGCTCCTGTAACTCGCAGCTGATCCTCCATGATGGTTAACGTGACGGACGGTCCTCTTTAGAGGAGAAGAGCGCTGGCCTCTGACACTCATGTTCCCTCTGTCTGCCGCTCGACCTCCTCACTATTGTTTAATAGCCTTTATACCTGTGAGGACATCTGATATGTCTGTTTAATAGTCCAGTGAGCCCCGTCTGTCAGCGGTTCACTCGACCGTGATGCTCGTGAACGGAGCCAGAAAAACAAGACTTTATGTTTCCCAGCGGCTGTTCGCCAATTATCCTCTGATTCTTTGATTGTGTTTTCATTTCAGGAACCAATGAGTCATATTTCACCCCCAAAGTCAAGAAAAAAAGAAATGCATCAAAGAGCATGAATACTATTTTCAAAACCATTGATCTTTTGATAATGCCAATTTGCAATTTAATAAAAAATTCAGTTAGTTAATGGAAATTGGCTTTACTGCCCTATGCAAATTATTATAATTATTATTATTACTGTTATTACAATATATTATATGATTCATTAAATATTTATTTTTTATTTATTTATTTATTTTGAAATATGAGCTGGAACTGGATGTTTTGGACGGTTTTCATGATATTTGCCCATTTGCTAAAAGTTTTCGAAGCACTTCACAGAATATTTTCCTATAGTGATTATGCTGTGTTATTGTGCTTCTTACTCTCTTCTGAATGTGTCAAAGACTCATGGCCCCTCTAACACTGTTTTTCCATATAACGGTCTGGCTAAAAGCTTTTACTCCAGCAACAGGGTTCAGTTTGTCCAAACCCTTGTGAAGAACTGAATAATTCAAGTGAATGAAGTGGCTTTCTTTGCTCAGAATAATCTCAACCATGGCCACGCCAGATATATTTGGATATTTGTTGTCTGTGAAACATCTGCTAACTCAAATATAAAAACAAATACCATATACAAACACTCAAAAAACAACAAAACAATGTGAAACTTTCATGAAAGCTTATTATACGCACGTTAAAATCCTGTTTGGGTTTAGATTTTGGTTCACATGCCCTAAAGTAATGCAGACTTTCATATAGTTCAGTATTAGCAGAACTGAAATCACAATACACCAGCATGTATGATATAAATATAGACCTGGATTAATTTGCTTTGACATGAAACACATTTTCCTGTAATGCAGAACATTTACTTTGACATGCACAATTACTGGTTTAATTTTATTAACTTATACAACAACAGGGCTGAAACTTGTAAGAAGGAAGGACGTTTCCAGTGCTTCGTTGGAGAGGAATATTTTCAGTGAGTAACATTACAGTTTGTTTCTTCATGATCATCAGACAAAGAAAACTTGGAATATATAGTAGTGCGCTATATGTTGAGTCTTTGGAAACTTGTTTTAGGCATGGGATAAAGAATAAAAAAGGTAATTGAGGCTTTATCAGTTCATGATTTTTTTCTTGCAATCTCTTTTTATCAATTTTTTGTCTAATCTAGAGTTTATATCTAACGATTCTGACTCTTTATTCTCACAGTTGTGAGAAAAAAGTCAGGATTGTGAGATAAAAACTTTGTGAAAAAGACACGTCTGAATTGTGAGAGAACAAGCTGCAACCAACTGGAGAGGGGAAAAAACTATTTTGAGATGTGAAATCAGAATTCTGTGAAGGAAGTCATTGTGAAATATAAACTTAGAATATACATTTTTAACTGAGAATTTGCAAGTTTGTATCTGTCAATGCAGACTTTTATCTCACAATTTTAAGAATAAAGAATTGCGAGACAAAAGCAGTATTGTGAAAAAATAGTCTGAATTTGTGAAATATAAACTCAGAATTGAAAAAAAATTTCAGAATTGTGAGATAAAAATTACCCTTTTTTATTTATTTGTTGGATAAGTTACGTAAAAAGTTAATTATAGCTACTAATTACATCTTCAGCTATGTAATTAGATTACTACTAAAGTATTTAATGAAAGGAGGTTGCATTATATTTTAAAATTCGATATTACATTTTGATGTTAAATCCACTGTTCTATAGTCTATAAAGCATTTAATGCAATTACATCCAATGTTAAATTGCAGAAAAATTAACCACTGTCTTTACATTTTCCAGGGGAAAACTGTAATTAGTACAGTGATTAGTAATGGATTACACCCAAAACTGCATGCTGGAGGAAAAAAAAAACAGAATTTAAAGATGTAAAATAAATAAATAAATATATATAAACTTTTTTTTTTATTCTTGTGGAAATGGCTTTCCATATGAGTCACTTCTGTTATGATACTTTCGCTGTTTTTTTCTCATTTTTGGGGCTTGACAGATGTGGTCACTGAATTGTTTTTGAACAAAAAAGAGCTGCATAATTCAAATGTCTCCTTTTGTGTTCCCCAGGAAACTTTTTTTGTGTGATTTATTCTTTTAAAGTCACCCTGTCCCTGCTGTGTAAGAGTGTGTGTTTTGTTTGTGTCTCACAGATGTACTGCGGCTGATGAGATGCTTCACCTCACTCTCAGCAGTTCTGATGTTGATTAGCTCCACAACTCTGTTATTATAAATCATATGATCAGCACTCAGCTGTTCATCTGCCTATTGAAACAGGTACAGTACGGTCACATGGGTTAACTGGGTGCAGTCATTTTCACCACTGATTTAATGCTTGCACACTAGTATGCTGGTGAAAGAATGATGTTTTTATCGTCATTAATGAGGCTTTATATTGGGAATTTAATCAGTGTGACTCTAATGCAGTGGTTTTCAAACTTGTTCCTGGGGACCCACAGCTCTGCATATTTTGCATGTCTCCCTAATTTACACACCTGATTCAGATCATCAGCTCATTAGGAAAGAGCTCCATGAACTCAAAAGAGTGTGTCAGATAAGGGAGACATGCAAAATGTGCAGAGTAGTTTGTCCCGAGGAACAGGATTGAAAACCACTGCTCTAATGCATTGGACTACTGTATATCTCTTGTAGTGTCAGACTTCGGCATGAACGTCTGGTTCACTTTGCAGCTTATTCTATCCAAGAACCGCCCACTTACACAGGACGAGAGCGTCTGACTGGCGCATAAAGCAAACAAACATCTGAAACCACTGCTACCTGCACATTCATAGTAAGTATGCAAATAGAGATCTGATTATGAAAACATATGCATCACAGCATCATGTTTTTTTTTTAATCTGAAGATTCAAAGTCAGATTCAAATGATTACATGCTTAGTTTATTTTCCTATTGATTTGATTATTACCCCTTTCAATCGGATCAAAATGTCATTCAGATCAAGCTCAGTCAGGCAGATTGAGGCATTTACATGAAGCCTTTTCAGTCCAGTTACTAACAGATTAATTGGGTGCATGTACTCTTGCAATATTGAGCAAAATTCATAATTTAAGAATCTGATCATTTTAGTTCACCAGTGTGAATTTGAATCGATTCGACCACAACACACAGGATGAAGAATTGGATTGACAAGGAACACTGAATGAAAGATATTGTGAAAAACATGAACGATTACACCATTAAATCTGACTAATTATGCTTTTTATTATTTTTTTGCATGACCAGAAGTTCATCATATTCCAAAACTAAATTAAGTTCAAGACTGTCAGAACAATTAACACAGCCAGCATTTATTTATCATTCAGTAACACACAATGCCACCACAATGACACCACATTTGTTTTAGATAACTTTATAGGGAGAAAAATTAACTATTTTAATATAAGTTAAATTATTAAATGTAATATTTTTGAATTTAATACACTTTCTACTTGCGGCATTTCAAATATTCAGTATTAATATAAAAATGTTTCTGGAAATTAAGTTACTAAGTTCAAGACTGTCAAAACAATTAACATCGCCGCCAGCATTTGTTTATCATATGGCAGCTCTCCCACCACATCATTTTAGAGAACTTTATAGAGAGAAGTATTAACATAAGTTTTTAAATGATTTTTATATAATGAATTTAATACACTTTTCTATATGTGTCATTTTAAATAATCAGTACTAATAAAAATTTAAGTATTAAAACAGCAAGCAGCATTTACAGTATTTATCATACAGCAACATTATTTTAGATGACTTCATTAAGAGAAATATTAACATAAATATAATAAAATAATTTCTATATGACATTTCAAAATTCAGTAGCTATTACTAAAAAATCTGAAAAATAACGTTTTTAATTCATACTGAAAAATTACAAATTCTTGAAAGCTAAATCTACGGTGGCCGAGAGAGCTCAATGCGCTGCAAATAGAAAAAACACCTGCAAATTAAGAAAACAACTTCATCAATTTGACAACACACGCGCTGCAAATGCTCACAACACAACCAAACAAAGAAACGTGCTGCAAATAAAATTCTTTATTTGTTTGTGTTGTGAGCATTTGCAGCACCTGCTGTCAAACTGATGAAGATGTTTTCTAGATTTGCTGGTGCTTTTTCTATTTGCATGTGTTTTCTGAAGTTGCAACGCGTCCTTGAGCTCTCTCGGCCACCTTATAAATCAGTGTCACACACACACACACACACACACACACACGTACACACACACACACACCTTTGTTTTTGTGAAAAGTGGGGACATCCCATAGGCGTAATGGTTTTTATACTGTACAAACTGTATGTGCTATTGCTCTACACCAGGGGTGCCCAAACTCGGTCCTGGAGGGCCGGTGTCCTGCAGAGTTTAGCTCCAACTTGCCTCAACACGCCTGCCGGGAAGTTTCTAGTATGCCTAGTAAGAGCTTGATTAGCTGCTTCAGGTGTCTAATTGGGGTTGAAGCTAAACTCTGCAGGACACTGGCCCTCCAGGACCGAGTTTGGGCGCCCCTGCTCTACACCAACCCTACACCTAAACTTAGCCCTCACAGGAAACTGTGCATTTTTACTTTCTCAAAAAAAAAAACCTCACTCTGTATGATTTATAAGCGTTTTGAAAAATGGGGACATGGGGCAGTGTCCTCATAAGTCACCTTCTCCTTGTAATACCTATGTCATAGCCATGTCATTATACCAATTTATGTCCTCATTTGTCACAAAAACGCGCGCTCTCTCTCTCTCTCTCTCTCTCTCACACACACACACACACACACACACACACACACAGTTACAGTTGTGTATTTAAGTTATATTCGAATTGGAATTTCAAATTCATTTGAAATTCATTTACAAACCCGATTCCAAAAAAGTTGGGACACTGTACAAATTGTGAATAAAAAAGGAATGCAATAATTTACAAATCTCATAAACTTATATTTTATTCACAATAGAATATAGATAACATATCAAATGTTGAAAGTGAGACATTTTGAAATGTCATGCCAAATATTGGCTCATTTTGGATTTCATGAGAGCTACACATTCCAAAAAAGTTGGGACAGGTAGCAATAAGAGGCCGGAAAAGTTAAATGTACATATAAGGAACAGCTGGAGGACCAATTTGCAACTTAAGTCAATTGGCAACATGATTGGGTATAAAAAGAGCCTCTCAGAGTGGCAGTGTCTCTCAGAAGTCAAGATGAGAAGAGGATCACCAATTCCCCCCCAATGCTGCGGCGAAAAATAGTGGAGCAATATCAGAAAGGAGTTTCTCAGAGAAAATTTGCAAAGAGTTTGAAGTTATCATCATCTACAGTGCATAATATCATCCAAAGATTCAGAGAATCTGGAACAATCTCTGTGCGTAAGGGTCAAGGCCGAAAAACCATACTGGATGCCCGTGATTCGGGCCCTTAGACGGCACTGCATCACATACAGGAATGCTACTGTAATGGAAATCACGATGGGCTCAGAATACTTCCAGAAACATTGTCGGTGAACACAATCCACCGTACAGTTGCCGTTGCCGCTAAAACTCTATAGGTCAAAAGAAGCCATATCTAAACATGATCCAGAAGCGCAGGCGTTTTCTCTGGGCCAAGGCTCATTTAAAATGGACTGCGGCAGCGGAAAACTGTTCTGTGGTCAGACGAATCAAAATTTGAAGTTCTTTGGAAAAACTGGACGCCATGTCATCCGGACGAAAGAGGACAAGGACAACCCCGTTGTTATCAGCGCCCAGTTCAGAAGCCTGCATCTCTGATGGTATACATGAGTGCGTGTGGCATGGGCAGCTTACAAATCTGGAAAGGCACCATCAGTGCTGAAAGGTATATCCAAGTTCTAGAACAACATATGCTCCCATCCAGACGTCGTCTCTTTCAGGGGAGACCTTGCATTTTCCAACATGACAGTGCCAGACCACACATACTGCATCAATTACAACATCATGGCTGCGTAGAAGAAGGATCCGGGTACTGAAATGGCCAGCCTGCAGTCCAGATCTTCACCCATAGAAAACATTTGGCGATCACAAGAGGAAGATGCGATAAAGAAGACCTAAGACAGTTGAGCAACTAGAAGCCTGTATTAGACAAGAATGGGACAACATTCCTATTCCTAAACTTGAGCAACTTGTCTCCTCAGTCCCCAGACGTTTGCAGACTGTTATAAAAAGTAGAGGGGATGCCACACAGTGGTAAACATGGCATTGTCCCAACTTTTTGAGATGTGTTGATGCCATGAAAATTTAAAATCAACTTTTATTTTGCCCTTAAAATGATACATTTTCTCAGTTTAAAGATTGATATGTCATCTATGTTGTATTCTGAATAAAATATTGAAATTTGAAACTTCCACATCATTGCATTCTGTTTTTGTTCACAATTTGTACAGTGTCCCAACTTTTTTGGAATCGGGTTTGTAGTTTGAATATTAAAGTGATGTCTGACAACGTTGCAGATTCTCCTTATAACCTGATGTGATTAAATTAAAGCCGCAGCCGAACGGTGCTCTGTGTGTGTCTGCGAGTGTGTGTGTCAGAGTGTTTCTGCGAGCAGGGGCGCCGCTACGGATTCTGGGCCCCCTGAACAGCATATTCACTTGGGCCCCTCCGGGGGGGGGGGTTAAAGTGGCGTATCCCGGTAGCCCCGAACCGTGAGCCCGTCTTTTTCCCTTCTCCAAAATCAGATTATACTGTTTCAGTTCAGTTTTGATGTAATGGCAGAGTATTTCTCGCTTTCTGCTTTTTTATTAAGTTAATTTAGAAAAATGTTTTGAGTTTTGTTCGTTAATTAATTCTTTTTCTTTCTTAAAGTAATGACCAAGTGGCCAGCGGCAGACTAGCAGGCTGATCATAACCACGTTTGATCAATTTAGCCTTCTCAAATCATCAGGACTTGCCTAAAATAAAATCTAAATATACTAAAACAGTTCAAGCATATAACAATGTTTAAACGTTAAACCTAGATAAATGTGCACTGCATCAGTAGTTCTTGGAGGCAGCAGCGCAATCAATTGCAGTTTTTTCAATGGAAACAAATTACGCTATAATTTTTGCTCATAAAAGTAAGAGTAATCCATCATTCGGAACTGTAAAGGGTCTACATTTATTTGTGTGCACTCACAATATCAACAAAACATTTTATAAAACATATAAAATAACTTTATAAAACAAAGAAAACCATGATGCGCTTTCTGCCATCTCGTCTTGAACAGGAGCGCTTCACAAAAATGAATCGAAAGTCAGCTTAACACATGCCTCACAGACATGATAAATATATCTATAGTGCTTTAAATTACTTCTTTAACGGCAAATCAAATCGAAAACAAAACTCTTTCATTATAACCGCGGGCATACTTCTCTCTAAAGGTTTAATGAGGAGACGCATGAAGTCAGATCGCCATCTTCATCTTTATGACACTGACACAGAAAACACTCTTATTAGTAAATTAAAATATCTCCATTATTTCCTGGACGCCCATGGTAATTACTTGGCTGGGGCTTTACCGCAAGCTTTATTGCGCAGTGTATCGAAGAATTTCTTCAGCTGGCGCTTGATCGGCGCCATTGCCAGCTGCCGTTACAAGGGACACTAAGACTGGAGCCGCTACCAGCGCTGGAATTTTTTTCATCACTAAATGATGGATGTTCAAAATATATAAATAAGTGAGAAGCCTAACAGGCCCGAGGTCCGTCCCGTCTGAACTATGATGTGTGAAAATTGGTCAAGCCCAGCCCTAGGGGCGAAAATAATGGCCCGTCGGACAGTTGAAATGGCTCTAGCGTTCCTCTCGGTAGAAATCACGTTTCCCCCTCGGGGGGCCCCCCCTATCGTCGGGCCCTTAGAATCGTCCTAACTTTCCCCCCCCTTACGGCGCCCCTGTCTGCGAGTGTGTGTGTCAGAGTGTTTCTGCGAGTGTGTGTGTGTGTGTGTCAGAGTGTGTCTGCGAGTGTGTGTGTCAGAGTGTTTCTGTGTGTGTGTGTACTTGTTTAGGCTATGCTACATTGTGGCGACCAAATGTCCCCACAAGGATAGTAAAACCTGACATTTTTGACATTGTGGGGACCGCACGAGGGGGAAAAATATTAAAAATTGTAAATGATGTTTATCTGAAAGTGTAACAATGCAAACAGGTTTTCTGTAAGGGGTTGGTTTAGAGTTAGGGGATAGAAAATATCTTTGGTCAGTTTAAAAGCAATATAAGTCTATCCCCACAATTCATAGAAACAAACGTGTGTGTGTGTGTGTGTGTGTGTGTGTGCGTGTGTTTCACGGAGCCTGTATTCAGATGTTTTCGGCAGCAGGATGGCGTGAAAGAGCCACTGAGAGCAGAACACACACACACACACGTACGCACGCACTCAAGCACCCGCGCGCGCTCTCGCTCGCTCCTAGAGTCTCGCGCTGAGGAGAGTCAGTCTCATTCCAGCATCAGTAGCGCATCATGGATCTGCGGGGCTCACACACTATTGGAATGATTTTACCGCTGTATCTCATCTTTTACTTCATCGCAGGCTCCGTCAGCAAAGGCGAGTATCACCTTATTCATATTATTCGCGGTAATCTGAGGCGAATAACGACTTTTTTTCCTGGAATTGTGTCCGCGCGCGGTCCTCTGACTGGAATAACGGCAGTAAGTTGAGGAGGAACTTTGTTTTGTGCCAACTGGAGATTAAATGACTAATTAATCTGTTGTCGTTTTATGATTTTAGTTGATGTAGTTTATTATATTATGTTTGGATGTATAATGTGGCAGTTTGAGAGGGTATTTGATTCCTTAATGCAACAGATAACGTGAAGGTGTTTTACCCATCGAATGGGTTTGGTCGAGTTTATAGGATCCGGAATATCTGTTGTGTGATTTTTAGTTCAAATAGTCTCAAAATGAGCGGTTTTGTCTTGATGTAAGTGTCTATTACTGTAGTACACACTAACTCATGTATTTCAACGGGTCGGATTCGCCGCAGCGGTTTGTGGCGACAGGAGAAACACTTGCACTGTTTAATGTCGTGTGTTTTAAGCCTGCCTGTCTAATAGCCTAGTGGATTAATTATCGTCACAGTTACGACTGTGAACTTATTCATAATAATATTTCAAAATAATATCGATATTATTTACAGTAGGCTATTTAATAGGCACTAATAGCCTAAAATACTAACAAAACGTTAAAAAACTTTATTAATAATGAATTATTAACGCGCAGGCCCTCAGGTACTTAATTAAAGGTATCTCGTTTGACGCCACAAAACGCGATCGCACGTTCGAGACGCGACGCGACGCGTCCGAGGCGCTGCAGATCTACTATAGCTACTGAATCGTCTCCTCCAGTCCGAAATAAAATACTTCATTGCTGAGAAAAAAAAAAACATCTTAAAGACAAGCCTTCGCTCAGGCTGGTCTGGTTTGCGGGTTTTGTTGGGGGTTTTGGCAGTTTTTATTTGGTCAGGATGTGAGACCTGCTTGCCAACCAGCTAAACACCAGTTTGGCCAAGTGTGGAGAACATGCAAATAATCTAAGGTGAGGATATTTTGATATGTCTGAGGTAATATGCACTGTTGTAACATTATGTGCATTATTGTACATTATTGTAACATAGTCACTTTTTTAGTGGATTTGTGTTGAAAGTAAAGTAGAATTTTATTTCCTATTTTATTGCTGCAGTCTAATCCTGATCTTACAGCTGATTGAAATATCAGAACTTCAGTGATGTTTAATATGTGGGGCAGGTTTCTGGACCAAAAGCTTTTGAGTGTTGCTTTATCACATTGAACTTTTATCTGGTATTAGACAGAAATAGTCTTTCTGATTGACAGGTGAAGCTACCAATCACAGTCTTTAGCGGCGTTTATGCGTGGATTTATCTGAACGACATTGGACTCTTTTCACATTTTCAAAGCAGAAATCATCATGGTTAGTAAACTTCTATCATGGTAAATGGAAACTACAACAAATATATGACTTTTTGCATTTCCATTTGCTTAATACAATATATAGCAAAAGAAAAATAAATAAAAATTCTCAATAGTGTTTCTATGAAAAACCAAAAAAAAATGTGTGTGTATATATATATATATATATGTGTGTGTGTGTGTATGTATATATGTATGTATATAATGTACGTATAATAGCAAAAGAATAAATAACAGAAAATACTTGTACAGTATATGCATGTATGAAAAGATTGATCACGTTGGTCAAAAGAGAGAAAGATGTGAAAGTGTTTCTAATACAAGTGCTTTTCAGCATTAACTAGATTTCTAAAAACATAATGCCAATGTAATATAACACAAGATATATTGTTATAACGTGCATTACATTTTTAAAAATGAAAATAAAAGAAAAACTTTGCTAGATATATCATCACAGTCTGTGAAAAGGGTCCATGATCGACCGGTGTAGAAACCTGTTGAAATAAGTGCACAGTAATATCGCTTGGTGAAAAAAAACGTCAATAAAATGAGGAGAAATGTGTGAGCAGTATTACTGTCCATCCAAAATGCACAGTCTTCTCATGGATATCTAGTTAACCTGTCAGTCTGGCAGATGCAGTGACTAGTTCTTTCTCTGAAATGTATCAAACGGGTTCTTGTTAACCATGATTTGGTTTCTTGGTGAACTGGTACGTGGTACAACTGGTGTGAGTTGCATAAAGTCAATCAGTCATGTTTGGTTGCATGTTTGCATGTGGTTTGCATCAGACGGTCGGTGAAGGGACTATTACTGAGGTGACTGACTTCAGCAGGATTTATTTAGAGGCTTTCAGCAGTATTTGGTCACAGTTGTTGAATCTGGAATGAAGGAATGCATCAGAACAAGCTTTACCAGAGTGGATCATGGGCAATTACACCAAAGCAGTCTGACACAGAGTGACGGCCGCCACCATAAACGCTCGCGTCGCTCCAGAGGATGACGCTGACGTCACGCTCTGAGCTCGTGGGTGTTGGTAATGAGATGCATATGTGTTGTAATTGAAACAGATGGTTATGAACTTTGTAAGCCCCTGGCTCTCCGCAGCATGCAGCACTCCAGGATACAATATCTGGGGTGATGGATGCTGAATTCTGCTCTTCTGTCTGCACAGATTGAGGATGCATTAGAAATGAGAGCGCGCTGGTGGCCAGACATACCTTACGCTTGAGTGCTGTGGCACTTCATGCTACAGTGATGATATATCCACTCAAAGATACTTCAAAACATACCATGGGACCGGTAAAAAAAACGGTATTTCCTTGGTGCATATTTATTGGTGGTATAGATTTTACTTTGTGAAGAAGAAACTATGTTGCTAGGGTCATTGTTAGGGTGATCTGATTGTTAGAATCATTTTAGCATGTTGCTATGTGGTTGCTAGGGTGAGTCTTGCTTCAAGTTTATGTGAAGGTAACTTTTTCAGGTACCTTCTGTATGGAATTGGAAGACATGTAATATATATATAATCAAAATATTCTTTACTTTTTCTTATATAAAAACGCATTTGATACTTCTATGATTGGCATGTAGACAACATGGTTGCATTTACTTGGACTTCAATATATATAAAATAACAGGATGAATATATATATATATTATATATATATATATATATATACATCCTGTTATTTTTTTTTAATTGTTATAGTAACAATGCATGTAATAATTCTATGATTGGCATGTAGATGATGTCGATAGGTGCAGTAGGAGATCTTGGAAAATGCTAACTTTAGCCTGATAGCACTGAAAGCAAATGTCCCACCCTCCCTGCAATCGCCGCCCAAAGCTACACCTCCTGAACACATGAACGCAAACAGATCAGACGACCAGAGACAACATTACTACAATACATCATGTGTAATTCTCCGGTGAGAAAACTTTATAGTACAGTTAGTAAAAGTATTACAATACCAGGAAGGAAGATCAGTTTGTTGATGTTTGCCTGCCATTCTCGCTCTGTCTGCGTGACCGAGTGTGCAGAGGTATGCTAATATATATGTTGACAGACAGGTAGGAAAGTCAATCAAAATGCTCGGAATGAGCATTTTGATTGGACAAACATTTCTTGATCCTACCCCTTCCACAGAAAATTTAAATACATATAAATGTAGGGTCGTTGTCAGGGTGTTCCAAATGTTTTTAGCATGTTGCCATGTGGTTGTTAGGGTGTTCTGGGTGGTTGCTAGGGTGAGTTCTCTCTCAAGTTTCTGTGATCTTCTGGAATGTGCGTCTTACTCAGTGTGCATCTGTTTCATGGTGTGCATCCGATCACTTTGGCAGAAACTGCGGTTTCGTACAGTTGGTTCAGCTTCATCTGTATGGCCGCCGCTGTAAGCTCCATAAAGCACAAGCCTGAAATATCCTGCTCATGTCCATGTGAGACGCAGAATCAGGCCGCAATCAGAGCCGTGCTGGGCTCAGCTGGTTCCTCTGCAGGAAGTGCACTGGGCTGATCTTACATGTGCACTGGGAGTCCACACAGGCCTGTTTACATCCAATGACCCACTTTCACTCTTCATTTTGAAGTCCTTGTGCCCTAAAGAGCCATCAACAAAAGCTTCATTTCTGAAATCACTTCTATTTTTTTTTTAACCTCCAAGGTAGATTTAGGGGTGTATTATTATATCTCGATTTTCAAAATGGACTCATGGGCTCACTTGTGTAGTTTCATACTGGAACACACACTTAAGCATAAAGGCTCTTTAATGGTTCTTTTCAGCAAGGCATTGTGGCCTGTTTGAGGCTCTTGAGTTGTTTGTTTCTTTGGAGATGAAAACAGCTGATTCGTGTTTCATTCTTCAGATTCCCTGAACCAGATTTCTTCGGGTTTTTCAGATCAGTGTTTGGGTTTCTGGGCTTCTTGAAGCACCAGATCATAGATGTTGTCCTAAAGAACTAAAACTGAAGCCCGTATGGGTTCTTTAAAGCACCAGAACCTATGCGGATTTCTAAAGAACCATTTTGCATTACTATTTATTTTTTTAATTTATTACAAGGAAAAAAGATATTAATATGTACACTGCTCAAAAAAAATAAAGGAACACTTTTTAATCAGAGTATAGCATCAAGTCAATTAAAATTCTGGGATATTGATCTGGTCAGTTAAGTAG
>JAFVLL020035185.1:0-10841 GCA_021397915.2 Tor tambroides
GGCCGGACCAGCATTCCGCCTGCAAATTAAGATGCTCCCAAACAACAGGCTCTGCATTCCTCGTCAAGAATGTGTTTCTCTAAAAATAATATACCCAAATAAACTTAATTATAGTAGCCTGGAGGCAAAGTTTTAATGCCTCTGGAGCACCAAGCACTTCTTTCTTGGTTCTGCAAAATCCAGTGGCAGAACTTTTGTTTTGGCAACCATATGTTTTAAGAAGCATTTTCATTTGCAAGCTGCCGTTACAGGCGTCACGTTTCATGTGGGCTGATCAGCTCTGTATAACTTTATGAGGACCTTTTATTGGCTTAATTAATTTGCAGCCTTCGTTTAGACAACTTGTCGCCATGGCACAGCGCGGCCTCTCCTCTGCGGTTTTACGTTTAATTGTTTAACGGCTTGCTTACCAGCAGAGATATTCTACTGTTAAAAACATGTCACCACTCTACAAACCAAACCTTTTCAAGAGGAATGGAAAAGCTTAGATGCTGCTAAAGTATATCTTACACAATCTCAGCAGGTATTCCACTTGCTTCCATCAGATATACTGTATCATTACTATCACCAGAATCAAGGCAGAAGGCATCTGAATTAGATTTAAAACAGACAGAACAAAACGAAACAAACAAAAAATCTATAAAATAACATCATTGTGAAATCTGCTAAAATAAAAAAATAAATACGTAACATACATAAACGTAGATGGTCCAGAAATTCTAAGAAGACACTTATGGCTGAGCTAATCCTGATACCATAAACAGCATAAGCGGTTGTGCTATGTATATGCAGAGATCCACAAGTGTCAATCTAAAAATTGCATTCTCAGTTTAAAAGACTATATCAAAACTATCAAGGAATTTCAGTTATGTTGTTCATTTACGTCCGGGCAGCTGAGTGCATCAGACAGTACCGGACAGACGTCTCCTCCTATCATAATACACAGCATCTTATAGAAATAGGTCGACTATAAGTAGCACTGCTGAAGAGCATCCGTTCTGACACATTTAGATACAGCATTCCCTCCTGATATCACTTTTGCAGCTACACAATGATAAACAGAGAAAACTGTACAATAAGAAATAGATGGGGAAAACTTTAATATTTCAGCGTGAATTTCACAAAGCCTGTCAAGGACATGTCATACAGACCATATTTCTGAACTAACTAAATTAATTAATTAAATGGAATTTTCCCTACTTCACATTTTGTTAATGACAATTAGGTGGGAAAATGTTCTGAATAATTCCGAAATATATATACATAGCAAAAGGAATGTTCCTAAAAATGTTCAAAATATAAGAAGGTAACACTTTATTTGTGTCCTTGTTACATGTACTTACTATAGTAATAGCAGAAAATGATGCATAATTTGAAACAGCCCTAAACCAAACTCTAATCCTAATCCTAAACCTACAGTAAGTGCATGTTGTTAATTAATATTATTCAGTGCTTAAATGTACAATTACCCTGTAACAAGAGTACCGTAAATTAAAGTGCAACCTATTAGAATTATATTTTTCATAATACAATATGTGACCTTGGACCACAAAACCAGTCTTAAGTCGCTGGGGTATAATTGTAGCAATAGCCAAAAATACACTGTATGGGTCAAAATTATTGATTTTTCTTTTATGCCAAAAATCATTAGGACATTAAATAAAGATCATGTTCCATGAAGATATTTAGTAAATTTCCTACTGTAAATATATCACAACTTAATTTTTCATTAATAGTATGCATTGCTAAGAACTTCATCTGGACAACTTTAAAGGCGATTTTTTTTAATATTTTGAGTTTTTTTGCACCCTCAGATTCCAGATTTCAAATAGTTGTATCTCGGCCAAATATTGTCCTGTCCTAACAAACCATACATCAATGGAAAGCTTATTTATTCAGCTTTCAAATCTCACACTATTGACACTTATGACTGGTTTTGTGGTCCAGGGTCAAATATTATGATGAAATATGCTCTCCTGGGCTCTATAAATTTTAAAGACGGCTATGTCTGCTGAATGTGTTCATGAGCAGGCTCGCCCAACTAGACTAGATAGGCTTATTACATAGATTAGAGGACAGCTTGTTTTTCATGAATACAGAAACTGATAAAATTATCAGAAACATCTTGGCTCAATATGACATAAACCAAATTAGAATTAGGGTCATAAAGCTTGTTGAATCATTTCTCAAAAGGTGCTTGAGGGTGTATGTCTGTCATTGATATGAGTTTGGGGTAAAGTGTGTTGAATTTAATTTTTTTTTGGGCACTCGATGGATTTCTTCAGACAGCCATGCATTAAAATTCCTCAGTAAACGGCCCTGACGAGTTTGGTACATCCTGCTAAGCTAGCATTCCAGACATGATCGGCATAACCTGTGTGTGACCAAGTGCACCTGGCATGCTTAAAAGAATGAGGCTGAGGTCTGTGTCTAATAGTCTTGGTTTTAAGCTTTTAATAGGATTTTTTTTTCCTCAGAAAGACATGCTTACCCATTTACATATTACCAATATCACTCATGTCACACTTCATGTTGTCACACAAGTCTGATAATTTCTAGTTAAAATTAAAATTCACCAATCTTCAAAGTGGAAATGAAGTCAATGAAGTACTCATATTGTGCTAATACTCTGACACAAGCAACAGAGCAAACTGTCCTAAAAATATGGCATAAACAACAGGACGTGTGGCCTTGACCAAAAGCTACAACCGCTCAGCAGTGTGACAACAGGAATCAGATGATACTCCCACTCACAGCTCATCCAATTTAATCAGTCAATGCAATGAAAATAAAACATGGGTGCATCCCTAAATAACATCTATTACAATGGATTATTATATTTAATTTACTGCAAATAAAAAAAAGGCTGGAAGGGATAGAGCTGAAGTCTGTTGAAAGGGTTGGACTGTCTCAGTCTCTTGGATCACACACTTTTAACAACCCATGATGTCTGGAGTTATCCTATTTACTGGAAACAAATCAACTTCAAATTAAGTATGGTTTCTACCTTTACTAAGGTCCATTAATAATCAGTTAAACTAAGAATCCAATTGGCTGTATATTATTCTAAGCAAGACGTTGTCATCCTTGGGGTCGTGATTCCCATCCAAAAATGGAGATTTGGAGATTTTTAAGACCTGTTTCGTGTTCATTCATACACACATGAACATACAGTACATATTTTGAGCATATTTTGTAATATCATGTGACACTGAAGACTGGAATTCAATCTGAAAATTCAGCTTTGCCTTCACAGACATGAATTACATTTTAAAATATATTAAAATAAAAATAAACATTTTAAATCATAATATGTCATGATATTACTGTTTAATTTTTGATCAAATAAATGTGTTTTGGTGGCATAAGAGACTTAAAACATCTAAGTGACCCAAACTTTTAACAGTAGTGTATGTAAAATATCCAGTTCTTTTGCACCTGAAATATAATATGAAATGAAAGCAATATTTCTGTTAATACATAGAAGAGTCACTGACTTAGCACTCAAAAACTGCTGAAACCATCTGTTTGCACTTATTTGTGCAAAGCAGGATTGAGTGCTAGTTTGCATTAAACTAGCTATAGGATTCAAACTGAGCCTACCTAAAAACATTTTGTAAGTTGTAGACCAAAAAACACATTTGATACTTAATCCTTCACAAGGATGTGATTGTAATCTCTCGTAATATAGAGCCTGTGATAATAAATGGAGCAAACACAATATCTACACAAACTGTTGTCAATTCAGTAAAGAAACCTTCCAAACAAACACACTACGCGTGAAACAAAAGCCATGTTCACCAACCCACTTTTAACAAAAAACTTGCCCTCCCTTAACCGACATAATGAAAACACCAAGGGAAGCAAAATAGCACTGAGGGGTTTGCGCTCATGTGAATAACCTTTTGGCGCTGGCAACACGGCTTCCACTTTCCAGAATAATTGAATTTGGTGTGCTTTGTGACCACGTATAAAGGCTTCCCTTTGCCAAGCGGCAGGCCTGGCTTCGGCCATTGCATAACAGAGCCTGTAAATAATAAAGGGAGAGCCGCTGGGCCCTGGGGATGGAGGGAGTGAAGACACGTGGGAACTGCTGCTTCCATTGGGCAGCTTTGTCTGGGGCCGATCACGGGCATAGTCCCTCAGGCATTAGTGTAAGCATGCCTGACATTGCACTCATTCCACAGTCACAAAAGCCTCCCCACAGAAACTACGCTGGAGCAAGTGGACGAAGGAGATCGGACTCTTAGGGAGTCACCTTAGGAAACCACGCAGTGGACAGTCCATGCGGCAAACGGACGCAGCCGATATTCGCTGTTTACCCGACTATTGTTTTGCCGAGGTGAAGTACCCTTCCTGCCACAAATACCCTCTAGTAAACTACAGCACTAAAGACAATACCAAAAATATTATATAAAAAGACCTCTTTTATATTACTGAGATTAAAGATAATGTTCTCAAAAGAACATCAGGGATGAATTAGAAAAAGTAGACTTTTTTTGCACATCCAACAGGTTTGCGGCTCGAATTGCAGTCATGTGACCTTTTCGAGCCATGACAGAAAAGCAATACCACAGAATCATTTTTCACCCTTTTTCGATGGAAGTCACGCCCACTTAAGAATGATAAAAACTTTAGAGATACATTCTAAATCACAACTTACCAAAAAACATCACAACATAAGCAGGTACAAAAAGGGTTTAAATCTTCTGCATTCTGTTGTGCTTTTAGGATTTCATTGAATTTATCTATACATAACAAAAAAGAACTAAATGGTAACATGCAGTTAAGAAGTGTGGGGCAGGTGCTGGAAGATGGCCCTGTTTCACAGAGGAGCTCCAGTGGTTTCCCAGGTGACTGAGCAGTGAATTCACACACGGATTCCAATTTTCACTACAAGCCGTCACCATGCCTGAAAACCTCAAAACTCATGTTCATTGGTGCACAGTTGATGCTCAAACAAGGCGGTGGTGTAAAACATCATGCCAATGAACAACTTTATTTCCTCTGAATATTTTGAACATAAATAATTATTTTGCATTAACTCAATTATTATATTAATTAAAATTGTATTTTTAAGGTAAAATAAGGCTCTGATGTCGTATCTTAGACAAACAATAAAAAACATGGTAAAGAACTACATCAAATGTCCATAAATGCATGTTGAATAAAAACAGAAACTTCGAGAATTATGGAATAGACTTTTAGTTTTCATAGTGAATTCTATTCTGCTCTAATGCTCTATGGCCTTGTCTGCCCTTAAGAAATGACAGTACTTTAATAAGAGTCTGATGAACAGAAATTAAGATATTTTTTAATTCTATATAAATTAACCCAATATAACAAACTAGGTGTTAATTATTTTTTCCACAGACGTTAATTTTCTAACAGCAAATCTGCATCTCCATCTCAACTTGAAATAAGTTCTTTACTGTCAAATTTTGATGAGACAATACTATATATGATCAGCACTTGCACTTTTTGGTAAAATAAAATAATTAAAATAAAATTAATTATTTAAAAAATAATAATAAGATAAATACATACATATATATGGGTTACAGAGGGGGAAAAAATGCATGTAGTGTCTTTAAAACTGACCCCCAGACTAGACTAACCTGTTCTGGAAGAACAACAGTCAATCTTGAGAGAGATACATTTAATAATAAAGACTTTAATCGGTTTGTAATGTAATGTATATTGAAATTAAACACCATTGTAAAATCACAAATTTAGTTTAGGTACTGACAGACCACATAAAAGCAGAAACAGGGCACAATCAGAGGCATTAATAAAATAATAACAGTGCATTAATAATTCTGGTGCTTGATTCACAAGTTCCACTGCGGATACACTTCTTGTATTATTTTCAACTATTTTGACTTGGTGACAGAAAACGTTGAGGAGACCGACTTTAACTCATGTCGCCCACATGAGCACCCCAGTTCAACGTGTTGTCCTCACACGTCCACCTCAATATCTGCTGGATAACTCCTTACTGCTCTCCTGACATGAAAATATAAGATTTCTCAGACTCTAATCAGCTTCACATTACAAAAGCATGTCACATGACTTTGTCGAGGGGAGCCTTCAAGCAGATCAGGTTTTTCTTATCTAGATTCATTTCAAGCTACCCCATTCCTTCTCTTGAAAAGGAGAGGAAAAGTGTAGAGGGCATTAAAGATACTTTTGAGTGAAAATGAAATATGCAGAATGTAACACAAGAGCAATGAATGCAAAAACGAAAGACTTTTAATTTGTGTGGGGCGTTGCAGCGTCCATGACTAAGACGGCAGTGTGATGTTAAAGGGATAGGGATGTTATTCACCCAAAAATAAAAATTCTGTCATCGTTTACTCACCCTCAAGTTGTTCCAAACCTGTATGAGTTTCTTTCTTCTGCTGAACACAAAAAAATGTGGGTAACCAAACATTTTCTGGTCCCCATTGACTTTCATGGTATTTTTCCCACACCATGGAACTCAGTGGGGACCACCAACTTTTTGGTTACCCACATTCTTCAAAATTTCTAATAAAGATTTAGAACAACTTGAGGGTGAGTAAATGATGACAGAATTTTCATTTTTGGGTGAACTATCCCTTAAACGACAATGACAGTAAGTTGATTCACTCATTAACAGGCTAAAATCATGTTTTACTCAAAATACTGCAAAAAGAATTTATTGCTATTATTGCAAAAAATTACGTAGACATTAGTGATGAAAATTTAATCCAAATGATCAGTTCTCGGCACAATGACACCATAAAATGAGAGTCATACAATGACAGAACTGCCTCTGCTTGCTCATTGTTTTGACACGAGTGACCATACGAATTAAGATGAAACCATGTCAGCTACCCTACAGGCAGCAAATCCTCTCTATTTAATTTACACAAGGCTTCTAGTTAACTCGTGTCTAAATGAGTCGGGCTGAAAGGCTGGTTTCTCTGCTGGTGAAAATACAGACCTCACAAAGCACATCCACACTGCTTTCCCAGCGGCCCAACTAGCATTCCATACATATTTGCACATGGAACTCTTGGAACTACAGTTCAATTCTCTCTTTCATTTCAACACTGTTTACATTATGCGACCACTTTTAAAAAAATAAAGGGAGAAAAAAAAGACATGCTTTTAATAACTAGTAGTAATAATGGTGTGCTTTGTGGAATAGTGGTCTCCCTTTGTGCTTTGCATTTCTATGATTTCTTAAGGATACTGAAATAATGGTGTAAACTGTTTCCTCTTGATATTCTAAATTCAGAATTTTTCAAGCTTACTGCCAAGAGACCACCGCACATTTTATGATTTTTCAAAGATTTTTTTATTTTTTAAACAGCATTCTATCCTGGCCCTGTACTAGATTTGTATTGCAAGCTGTCTAGATTTAGCCAACATGAGGGCTAATGAGGGAAATTATGTAGGTGACACAGGACAAATGCCAATCTTTTATAACTGACTGACAATCTTGAGTAGCTTGTGCAACAATGATAATGGGGAATCTAAATGTAATCAGATCTATATCATACCACATACCATTTGACAACACTGATCAAACCAAATAAGTTATTCCCAAAACTTAATACAGTCAGAACATTCACTAATATAGATAATTTTGTTCTCACTGCTTTCACAAAGATAACTCAGCATCTGAGAGAAGATTATAGGATGCTCATTAAAATGACAACACTCAACTGGTTACATTTAACATAAAGAGAATTGTTATTAATTTTTATAAATGTATATACTTAACATTCTATATATCGTTAAACTTTTTACATTATAGTGTACATTTATATATTTTTGTACAGTATTATATATAAATATTTATTAGAAAACAAAGGTCTAATACATTACGTACATATGTCTGTGTGCGTGTGTACACAGACATATGTACATAATCTGTTTATATAACACTGCAAGAAAAAAATCATGTAAAAAGTAGGTGTATGCATATGTCTGTATGCGTGTGTACACTCCTTTTTACATGATTTTTTTTCTTGCAGTGTTATATAATAAAATATATGTAATTACTCCTAATATTGCAATGCATTCACTTTTGAGTTCAACTGTTAAGGCAACACATGGCTGGCATTATGGCATGCTCTTTTTGAACACCTGGGACATGTTTAACACCATCCCAAATTATTAAAAGGAGGGACAACAAAAACAACAAGGCTGATGCATACAAATCCAACAAAACCTATGGCATTTCACAGGAGATTTTTTTTTTCCAGGTGAGTAGTTATTGATGTGCAATCCAGAAAGCTAACATATTATTTACAGCTCATGTGATAATAAATTGGCATGACAAGCCCAAAGAGAGAACAAACAACCAGCCATGTTACAGTGTGTCAGCTCTAGACTGTGGAATGAAAACACTTCCATTCCTAACTGTGCAACTTCCCTCGCTTCTTAATCATCACTTCAATCTGAGCCCCCGCCCTCTACAACCAAACAATCATCAAACTTCAGCCAATAAAGCATGCAGCACCTCTCCCGGTCACTTTTACCTGTCTCTGGGGTCGATCCATGAAGTTTGTCGAGTGTTGTGGTCAATATAAAAGACTCTGCCATCATAATCCCTGGCTTCCTCCCAGCCCGGGGGCAGCGGCAGCTCCGAGCTCTCTCTCCGCTTACAGCTGCTCACCCACGGCATAGCGCTGCTGGGACGGTAGGGGGGTCTGACCCCCTGCCTTTACTCCAACAACAAATATATCGCAACTTTCTACTGCATTACAAATGTTTAACTCCCATCGACTCTCGGAAACAGAAAACTTCACGACGAAGAAACGAACGTGGGTCAAATCGACACAGGCAGTCCTGCATCCACCTTTTCCAAAAAGTTTTGCGGCGCAATCATTACTCTGTGTGTCGGTCCTCCATGTTTGACTCTATCTACCATCTTTCATTCCACACTGTCCATATTCGGGCAGGCGTATTTGCATAAGCACCGCCCCAAATGCTTACGTATATGAAAGTAAGCCAATAGTGGCGCTCGTATGATTTTGGGATTGTTGTTGATGGAAGTGGATGTAGTTTTTTTATTTTATTTATTTATTTATTTATTTATTTATTTTTATACATATGCGCATTTTAAGAATTATTAATAAATATAATTTATAAAGCGACGATTATCTCATTGGAGTCATGAATCAACTGTAATTAAATTAGAGGATTTAAAATTATATTTTCTTTAGATTTGTTGGAATACTAATCTCATTTAGGATGAGGGTGTATTAAGAGAAAAAAGTTTAAAAAAAAGTAGCCTACTCATAATTTAAACATATCCTTTTGTGGTAAACTGTTGCGATCTCTGAATATTTTTCAGGAATGTGAAAATACCGTTTTTTGCCTTATCACAGAACCTCAAACTCTTCTTACTTGAATTAGTTTTCATTTTTAGTATAAGAGCGCCACCTAGAGTTGGCAACTTCCTTTTTTTTCTCCCCTACATGAAGCAACAGCTGTGGATTAAGTATATTCAGGGGAGACAGGGGCACTGGTATCTATTTCTGGTATGATCTACAATAAACATATGTGTTTAGTTTTGTTGGTGTTTGCTTGTCACGTGAACACTATAATTTGCCCTTTGTCAAATCAATATGTTGTCATATCAATATTGTGAACATTTATTTTTAGTGTTAAAAAATTAGTTTAATTTATGGATGGATGCATTTGTTGACTGACTGACAGACTGATTGATTGATTGATTGATTGATTGATTGATTGGTTATTTGTTTTTTTACATCAACCTGCCCTGGCTGGTACTACAGATATAAATTAGCCATTAGCAACCCTTGAGCCTTTATGTGTTTTTAATGTGTATTGTCTCTGAACAAATTAATGAATGAACAAATTTAATATTTTTAAGCCTATATTCAGTCAATATTCAATTAAATTCAATTCAAGTTTATTTGTATAGCGCTTTTCACGATACAAATCGTTGCAAAGCAGCTTTACAGGAAATTAAGTTTCTACAATTTTTATATATTGCAGAAACTTAATATATTTAACATATGGCAAAATTTGGTAATTCTGTATGTTGTCTGAGGGTTGGTATCATCTGAGGTCCTCTGAGGGGTTGGCATCATCTCTTCTCAGGTGTTTGGTCATCTCAGATCATTTAAGGGTTGGATCCAAACTGAAGCTTGTGCAATTTCTAGTTACCACGGGATGTTAATCCCATGGCAGAAACAGAGAAACTAATTATTAGCATAGCTGCTGTTCCATCCAAGCAAAAATGATTTGTTCAGTACTGTACTGGCATACCTTATACACATTTTAAAACCTTTATTTTTTTCATATAAAAATTTAAATAAATTATTGTAGTCCCAACGTTGTATCTTTTCAATGATCTAACCTTTAGCATATAATAGCTACTGACACCATAGATCAAGCCTCTGTGTATTTATTAGAAACGCCTTGCCCACTCCTTATCTCACTATTTCCTGTAGGATAAAATAAATTTAACTTTTGTTTTCCTACTCCTCCTCATCCGTTTCCATTTCTCATCACACTATTTAAACACATTAAGCTACTCTGTGAAAAAATGAAGTTACAAACTGATGCACTTGCCTGTGTATGCTGTAGTTTATACTCACCCTACATTTTGTCAAACCAATTTAAATGTCATCAGAAATATACATACACTATGCTGCCAAAAGTATTGGGTCGCCCCCTTCTAATGAACAGGTTTGACTACTTTAGTAATTTCTATGAGTACAAATCTTAATGTTAAAGCATTATTCTAGGAAACTGTGTGCTTCTAATTTTATAGCAACAGTTTGGACAGGACCCTTTTCTATTCTAACATGACAATGCCTCTGTGTATAAGGCAA
>JAFVLL020035187.1:0-17500 GCA_021397915.2 Tor tambroides
AAGCTCAATTATCTTTTGCTGCACATCAGAAATATATTCTTTGGTTTTTCTCATTGTGATGGATGATTAAGGGAATTTGGACTTTGTTTTCCCTCTTATTTATATTTCTGTGAAACAGGAAGCCATGGCTGGATAATTTCATGTTCATAATCCCCCTGGAGTGCTCAAAATTGCAAATATAAATGGGAATATACTTCAGAGATATTTTACTCATAAAAATTTCTAGGAGTACCAATAATTGTGTCCAATGTGTATTTGAGAAAAAACATTTATTTCATAATGAGATTTTCCCCCATTTTCAATTGTTTTAGTTCAATGAAAGGTTAGATTTTTGTGATTTTTTTTTTTTTAAATAAAAGATCAAAAGGATTAATAATGCAGATTTATTTTCAGAGCCTTCTTTGTTCATATTTACCAAGGGTGCCAATAATTCTGACCACGACTGTATACTTACAAAGTTTCTCATAGTCAGTATGTTTTATGTTGTGGACCCATCAGAATAAAGTGTTAGAAGATATTAAATGATTCACCTGCATGAAACAGACATCGGTTGAAAACACACTGTCACCTCTCCCAAAAGGGGAGAACTAACATCTTTTGGTGGTACAAAGCGATTTGTATTTTGTTCACATGGAGCGTGAGCACAGCTATTAAAATCATACAACTGAAAATTGTTCTTTTGAATGCAAATGGCCTAACAGCTCCTTGTCCATAATTTTGTGGTTAGATGACTCAATATTCATTATTCTCTTCATCATATTTTCTTTATCTGATGTAAATGAGACCCACTGAGACACTGCATTAAGAACTGAAAAACGACAAAAATAAAATACAATATATCAAAGTTACATAAAGTTATCTAAAGTTAACACTATGACATGCAGTATTCTCTTATTTTCTTGTAAAACAAGTATGACTAGTTTGCCTTAGAAATCACATGGACACTTTTAAAGCTAAATTCATAAAAGAAGAGGAAAATATTACTTTTAACAGCAATCATGCCTCCTTAAGATCAGGTCTCTGATCCTTTTTAGCTTACATAGCATGGTGAGGTAATGGATTCAAGTGTTTGGTATAAAGATAAGATAAGCTTGTACTTGAGCTCAGAGATCAAATGTGAAATTGGAACACTGTCACATTCTCTTTCAAGTCTGAGACTTCTGAGTGACTGTGGAACAGATAAAAGACACGCTACACAAAAAAATGAGGGTTATCGTAATGAATAAGGGGACGTGCTAATACCATAGTGCTCAGAACAAGATTTGGCTGACAGAATGCTGGCGTTTCTGTTGAAAATATAGCAAAAATGACCTTTAAGTACTCTTGTGACCTGAGGGGGAGATCATGGCCTTGTCTACTTTGTTCTTTATTCAGTTCTTACATCAAATAGCTTTTTGATGTTTGTTTACAATAACCACTGATTCGTGCCAAACAAAAGTAGTCAATTTTTTTAGTACTTTAACCAGTTTCACCTTGAAAATGTAACTAAGGTATTATCACTACAACCAATCCAGTAAAAAAAAGTGTAGTTTGTGTGAAATAGTGGATTGTGATTAAGTCAAATAAAGTCAAATAAAAGGACTATGGGTTGTATACCTTATTTATCCTGACAAGGAATATCTTTTACCAGATGGTAGCTTAGTGTAGTGAATTGATATCTTTTGAAAGAAGTTTTGTTCATGAGTTACTACCATGATGCCCCTTCAGCAAGGCACTTAACCCCAGGTCATCCCAGAAACGTGTTCCTGAAATATGCTCTGTTACTTTCATGAAGAAAGCATTTGCTAAATAACTTTATATATGACATGACACGATTTTTTTTTTTTCAAATTCTTCCCCAAAATGCTTAATGTACTTAAAAAAGAGGAAATCTCAATCATTTTGTTGTAAAGCATAACTGTTTCAGTTGAGTATGTTGATTTCATTCATGCTTTCATAGATTTCTGATCAGTATAGGTACGTTATACTTAGTTCTAGTTGTTTCAGTTCTAGTTGAACCACTTCTAGTTGATATTTTTTGATTTAACACAGTCTGTAGTTTAATTTCATAAAATGTGTCCTTCATAGGGTATTGTTAGAACACTTACAGAATTTTTTATTACTTTTTTTTAAGCCTCAGCAGACTGAATAGAGTTCTTAGTTCGTGGGTAAAATGAAAACAGACACTAGATTCAGGATTCAGTAGTTGACATGCCTGTGGATAGCATAGCTCAAATTATTTAGTTATGGATGAATCTGATGAGAAGTAGTTGAGTTAATATTGAAATATTTGTTAAACTTTATTTTAAGGTGTCCTTGTTACAGTGTAATTATACAGTTAAGTTCTGAGTAATATTAATTAACTACATGCACTTATGGTTAGGGTTAGGATTAGGGTTTGGCTTAGGGTTACTTGCATGTAATTATGCATAATTTATTGTTATTATAATAGTAAGTACATGCAATGTTTAACAAAGACACCTTAAAATAAAATGTTGTTGAAATACTTGACTTAATTGCAGAATTTGCAGATTTGAACACATTTATCTTATATTTCTTATCTTATATTATCTATTTATCTTTATTGTCTCCATAAGGACGCATTTGTCTTGAGCAGTCAAAAGAGCAGACCAGTTTTACAAAATTACACAAATTACACACACACACACACACACGTTTGTTTTTGTGAATTGTGGGGACATTCCATAGGTGTAATGGTTTTTATACTGTATAAACCGTATTTTCTATCGCCCTACACCTAAACCTACCCCTTACAGGAAACTTTGTGCATTTTTACTTTCTTCTTTAGTTTCTTGTAATACCTATGTCATACCCATATCATTATTCAAATTTGTGTCCTCATATGTCACAAAAACACGCGCGCGCGCACACACACACACACACACACACACGTGTAAACGTGTATAAAATTGTTTGTATTTTATAAACATTTTTTATAAACATTTATAAAACTGACTACAATGTTTATAACATTGTTGAAACTCTGGAGGTTTTTTCTTTTTTAAGCAAATGAGTAAATTTGCTCTCCATTTTATCTCATTGCTTTCTAGGAGAGGGGAAAATTCATATTAAAAAGATCTAATTTGCGGCATTTCTTTGCCTTGGGTGGTTGCTTTATTTTTTGGATCTATCAGATCAATAACCTCCTGACATCAGTCAATATCGAACACATGGAGTAAACATCCACCTTACTTACAACTGTTTGAGTAATTTAGCTTAAGATTAGAGTGCTGTCATTTTCTCTTGCCTCTAAAGGCTTAAGGTATGAAAGCAAATCACACTGGTCAAGACCTTGTATGCTCAGAGTCATGTCACTGAGACAGAATGATGAAAATAGCCATTTGTTTTTCAGCATACCATAACATCTTCAATCTTCAGACCCTCTACACATTCAAAACTCATATCTGGATCATATAACAGAATAGCAGAGGATCTGATCTCCAAACAGGGGCTGCAATACACACCCTTTTCTTGTGTAATTCCCAGAGCCATCTCTCATATTGGATTGCTTGTTGGTCCTCACATTGCTGACCTTTGAGCTACTGAGAAACAATACGGAAGAATTCATATTAGATTATCTCAAATCTTTTGAAGCTGTGTGAAATATATCTATTTTGAGAGCACATGAAAGGCTCTGCCTTCAGTAATGTAGGATGATTGATGTATAGATGATTAAGTCTACAAGTTTTATGGGTTGAGTTTCAGAAAGCAGAAACATGAACTTTTTTGACGTCTCATGTGGCAAACTGATTAGAAGTTACATAGTTTGGAAGTGTGTCAGTGGCCAATCTCCTCACAGCATGCCGTGAATAATGAATGCTTTTGTCATCTCTTATTCATTAAGACAAGGGGTCAGTGCTTCAGTTCCTTTGTCCTGTCCTGATCCTGCTTGGACAGCTTTTCTTGTAGTTTCTGACCTTGAGAATGGAGACAAAAGTCAATGTGGCATGACACTGGCAGCTTTACCTGTGAAAAACAACAGAAGGGAACGGAAGACACAAACAACATTTGGTATTAGACTTTCACGCGTATCGTGTTATTGGCATCCACAAAAGAGTGATGAGACGTACAGAGCAATATGGCTACGGAGGTGGAAGAGCTAATTAAAATGAACGATTATCGATATATCCAAACACTATTCAATTTCTCTCTCTGTCTAATTTTAAAGATATAGCCTAACATTATATATCCCTATTATATTTGATATACCAGGTGTAACATTTGAAGGAAAAGAAATATATTTTTTAGATTTTGTATTTTTAGGATTGACAAAGTTAACATAAAATACCAATGCAAAATTAATAATATATTTAATCATTCACATCAGTGTTATTTTAGTATTGTTAATATACAATTAGTTTTTATTAATATTTTGAATTAGGTTTTAGGTTTTCTAAATACTGGTCAGAAATCAGTCAAATAATTATTATATTCTGTTGGTAATTAGTAGTTCATAGTAAGAAAAAAAAAAAAAACTGTGAAAACAACATATATAATTGCCATCGTGGCATGAAAAATGCCACGGGGGAAAAATACAAAATCAACATTGACGTTTAAATAATAAACTTGGGAAACACTTTACTATAGGGACCAATTTTCACTGTTAATTAATTGCTTATTAGCATGCCTATTAATATACATATTGTCTGATTATTAGTACCTTCAAATAATTTGTGAGCTAAATGTGCTGTTATGTAAAGAAATTGCAAGCATTTTAAGCATAAATCTTCAGATAAAAATGTCATGAGAAACATGAATTCTGTTAGTGTATTTGTGAAAAATTGAGATGTTTTAATTGTGTAAATGAGGGACGGTCAAGTGTCTGTGAGTATTTGTCTGGGCATAGGTGTATGTGAGTGTGTGCTGGCCTCATCCTGTCAGGGCTGGATTAGGCAGACTGAGCAAGTGTGAGGTTGGAAGAGGATGTCTCAGGGGAACAGCGGAGAGAGAGAAACGCCTGAGGCTCATCCCACCGTGTGGAAGTGCAGCTTCTCCATCTGCCTGAGAGCTGCCAGGCATACCTATTCACCCTCACCTCCACTGCGCTCATTCACTGCCTTATCCCACTCACTCATGTGTGGACTCCTTTATAGCTCCACTTGCACAGGATGGGCAGGGATAATAGGAAATCCTCGTCCAATAAACCTTTGTGTGCTGAGCATAATAAACTTTGACAAGTCTGCTAAAATCATCACTTAAAAACATGGGCTTCATACACATTTTTTTTTTTTTTTTCGTTTTTGAGTGGGCCCTCGTGGTAGTCCTGTGACCTATGTGCGATATGACTAAAGAAAAACCTTTTAATAACTTACTAGTTCATTATGATACAAGTCTATAGGATGTGAGTTTAAATCTTGTTACAAAATTATTATTTTATTTTATTTAAAAAATAATTTAATTTAATTTTAAATTTAATTAAATTTAATTTTTATTTAAATTAAATTATTTTTTTTATTTTACTAAACTGCTGTAAAGATTAGTCCACTGAAGGCGAGCGTAGTGAGAACCCAAGTGCAGTTTTATTTACAAAGTGATCCAAAATCCAAACATACAAATTAAGACTTGACTTGACTTAAACAGACTTGACTAGACTCACCGACAGCAGGTTACAACATCAATATACACAGGGAACAATTGCAACAAACGGGCTACTTATAGCAAACAATGAGAGTCACATGACATGAACAAACCAATGGGAAACAAGACACAAGACTGAGACAACCAATGAGAACATGACACAATGAACAAGAGAACAAATGGGATAAATACATTAGGGCAAGGGAAGCATGACACTAACAGCATGAAACAAACTACAAAATAAAAGACATGAAAACAAGAACATGAAACAGAACCCCAAAACCCTACGTTTCAACTGCACAGCCATAACAATGTTTTTTTTTTTTTTTTTTTTTTTCCTGGCTTACTCTGTGCCCAAGTTGAGAGATGACTAAAAAACTGTTTTTAACAACTTGCAGCTTCGTTATTGAAGATGCCAACACTTTTTTGAAGTTGCATTTTTTGAGTTTGAATTCTATGTAATTATTTTATTTTATTTTATTTTATTTTAATAACAAGGCCTTTTTTTAATTAAAAAGATTTAGATACAGCAGGAAGATAAAGATATATAAGTTTTTTTGTCTATAGTAATCATGCAACTTAGTTATCAAAAATGCAAATACTTTTTTCCCCTGGAATTAAGTTGCATTCACAGTTCACTCAAAAATACAAGGGTACAAGCAAAGGCTTGGTGCTTCAGCTTTAAAAAAAATATGTACAATGTTGACCTTTTGGTTGTATATTGAGTTGTTTTTTCTGTTGCCTCTATAGATTGTCTCAAAAAGCTGACATGGTGACGTGAGGCAGAACCTTTGAACACACACAAACATTAGGCATATGAAAATACTCCATTAAGTTAAGAGGGTCCCAGAAAAGTGGTCTTGTATTTTTTTTAATTGGCCCTGATGAAAGTGACTTTTATCTGCCCTCACCATCACAGACTTAAGCGGTTCAGATTTTTACCTCTTTGATTCCACTGACTCCTGTGATCTGCTGGACGTGCCTTGTTTCTCATTCTGGTGCTTTTGTCTGTGATTGAATGGAGCCGGTTTCCCTAAGCCAAAATCACAGTGAGCGTAAAATGTACATGGTTATGTTCAGTGTTTTTGCTTGTTGGCCCCTTTTTAAATCAGATTATTTCTCTTCCTTCTGAATCTGGATATCTGCATATAGTTGATGTTTAAAAGTTAGGCTACCACTTACAGCCAGATTTACTATCAGTAAAGCACTTACCCTGTTTTGTCATTAAAAAACGGTTAGGATTTACTAAACACATGCAGTGAAACAGTTAATTTTATGGCTGACCTTATTTCATTTGCATTTGTAGGAATTTTGCTTTTAGACACAAAATGTGTAGGAGGAGAAATCATGCAACAACCAAAAACACAAATCTTTTTATATGTTTTGGCCTTTCAAGGCCAAAATTTTGAGGGCTTAAAAATGCAAACTTTAAAAATACAGCGGTTTTAGTCATTTTCGTAAATATGTGTGAGTGGAGGTTGTTTTGATAATGTTGTAGTCTGGATGCAAAACTTTTTAAAATGCAAAAAAAATTCTGCTTTTAGGACAATTGACCTATTGGTATGCCCCGCCCCCCTTAGTTACTGTTGCTAACTCGTACTAACTAAACACATGCAGTGAAACAGTTAATTTTATGGCTGACCTTATTTCATTTGCATTTGTAGGAATTTTGCTTTTAGACACAAAATGTATAGGAGGAGAAATCATGCAACAACCAAAAACACAAATCTTTTTGCCAAAATTTTGAGGGCTTAAAAATGCAAACTTTAAAAATACAGCGGTTTTAGTCATTTTCGTAAATATGTGTGAGTGGAGATTGTTTTGATAATGCTGTAGTCTGATGCAAAACTTTTTTAAAATGCAAAAAATTCTGCTTTTAGGACAATTGACCTATTGGTATGCCCCCGCTTCCTTAGTTACTGTTGCTAACTGGATCAACTAAACACATGCAGTGAAACAGTTAATTTGTAGTGGCTGACCTTATCATTTGCATTTTGTAGGAATTTGCTTTTTATACAAAATGTATAGGAGGAGAAATCATGCAATAACCAAAAACACAACTTTTTATATGTTTTGGCCTTGTGTTTTTCAAAATTTGAGTATTAAAAAATGCAAACTTTAAAAAATACAGTTAAGATAGCTGCAGGAGTGAGTGTCGTTTGACAATGTTGTAGTTCGATGCAAAACTTTTAAAATGCAAAAAATTCTGCTTTTAGGACAACCTTAATTCATTGGTATGCCCCGCCCCCCTTAGTTATTTGTTATAATCGGATCATCAAAGAATATTGCTAACTGTCTTACAAATCAGTATAAAATTAGCTCAAAAGGAAATATTTATAATAATTATAAATTAGTTATACTCACACAAATATTTAGATTGGATCTTAGTCAATTGTAGCAGGACCGATATTATAATTATTTGATCTGTCCGCTCCAATCGAGCAGACAATATAACGATGGATTTATTCAGGAAAGATTATTTTCCTCATGGCGGAAGAATAACTTTCCTACTATGCAGTAATTAGCAGTAGTTTATATGTGTGCGTGAGTAACATTCATGATCTTGAATCGTGAGCAGCAGACAGAGACAATCAATTGTGAATATAATTCGGTATATATATATTCGTGTATATATATATATATATATATATATATATACATATACATATATATATATATATATATATATATATATATATATATATATATATATATACCGGATGAAGGAAAGTAAGGAAAGAAAGAGAGAAGAACAAAAGAATGGCAGTATTTCACATCAATTAATCACAACCTAATGAGAATCATCAGAGAATCAAAAATCACCTTTAAAAGGGGCTCAAACTTAAACACGCATCTAAATAGTGGTAAACAATTACTTGCATTGTTTTTTGTTGCTGAACAAGAGTCCTGATGCGGTAGACAACAGAGGTTCTTGATGAGTTCTTTATGGTTCTTCTGAAGATAGGAAAGTCCACAGCACAATCGACGAAAGTTACATGAAGATAAAAACTGCCAGAAAATCAAACTCAAGAGGAGAGTGTCCATCTCAGGAAGAAAAGTTTTGAGCCACGATTAGTCTGAGTTAGGGACTTTTGATAGTTCCTATCCACACCCACCTTTTGGGTGGACTGGCCAATCAGAGGCATGCATTTTGAGCGGGAGAAACTTTCTTTGTCTCTGTTTATGGCCCATTTGCATTTTTATTGCTGGTCTGGTAAGTTGCTGCAGTTTTACTCCAAAGCATAGTAAAATTGTATGATGCATTTCACGATCACATAGTGTACATCATTGTTTGAGAAATAAAGAGAAGATCATTTTGATACCAAGAAAGAAATCTCTAGAAGATATTAAAGCAGAGATACACTCGAACACTTGTATATAGGCATTTAGATTCTAACTAATGCAAATAAAGAGTTGTAACTAGGCTAATATAATAGGGGAACATACATACAACACATGCATATACCAGATACATTAATAACCGCTTATATATGGCCTAAATAAAGAAAATGTCTTTATGTGTGTGTGTGTGTGTGTGTGTGTGTGTGTGTGTGTGTGTGATGTGTATTGTGTTTGTGGAGGTAAGTCCACTGGTCTAGTCAGGCTGTTGGTACCTGGCACCTGGGGTCATTTATTTCTCTCTGGAATGTTGTTTGAAGTCTGAGGGGAGACCAGAGAGTTGATCTGTTTAGCATCTTCTTGATAGTGGGGGGAAAACCACTGGCAATTTAGCACCGATATAAATATAGAATGTGGGGCCAGGTCTGTAATTTATATGCGAATGTCAAAAGGCTAAAAGGGTCTCTTAAAACATAAAGCCCCAACGGTCATCACTGATCCTAAACAGATGCTACACAACACAGCTGTCAGTGTGAAAACCCTGTCCCTGTGTTTTTGATCAATTTTGAACACAGAAGGACCACCTCTCATCAAGGAGCATTGAAGTGGGACTTAAAATTGCCATGGAGGGATACATGAAAGATTGTAAAATAAATATGGTGGGTAACAAGACTAATTTGGAAGCGAGGGTTTACAGATCACAATACAAGCGGGAGAAGCCTCATGTTACGGTCGTCGCGATCGCAGATGACAACATGGAGGATCAACACTGCTCATGTACTGAAGGGGAAGATTAAATTAATTTTCATTTAACCATTTTAATACGGAGAGGCACTGAAATGTAAACCTTTGTTTATGTGTTTTCGACCTACACTGTACATGACGTGAGAACAGTTAGTTATTTAGGTTTGTACGTTAGCATGGACTCACTAACTTTAACGTTAGCTAGTTTTAGCCAGAGATACCTTGCTGAAGCACAAGATGACTTTAATGTTCTGCTTTAGCAGATGAAAACTGTAACTTAATGAGAGTATGACCACCAGAAAATGAACATTTTTTCTGTCTTGCTTCGGTTTAGAAAATGGAATATTGCCTATCCTCTCAGGATACCTAGAATCAGTGTTACAAGTGAGAGCTTTGGATCTTCCAGTGTTTCTCTATGGTGCAGAAACCTAAACCTAAACCTGCTTGTTTACAACCCTTCGTTAGTCTAGTTTGGTAATTATGGAATTGATCAGAGTCCATCTGTGTTCTTTCATTTGCACATTGTCAGTAGATCTCCCATAGAACTTTCAATTGAGACTTTTATTGGATTGCGCTCTCATGCTAATTTGCTCTGTTTAGTAAATCTTGCCATTAGTATCTCATCAGCTATGTGTCCATCACCGTTTTAATGCGCATTTAGAAATGTTGCATCAGAAATGAGCGATGGAGATGCCTAATTAAAAAGCAAATATCCCTTAACTCACAAAAACTTTTTTACAATCTCTTGAGGTGGTTTTTGACTTGCGTGAAAAAGAGCTAATGTGAATAATGGGAGAAGGAAACACATTTGCTGAATGAATTCTGACGTAGTGAACATTAAACCCATTGCCTCATATGGCAGCGAAGCAGCAAGTCAGCTGCCTAAGTTTTCGGATGCAGCCACTTTCTAACAGCTAATATTGCCCACAACACATTGCGCTGTGGACGAGGATTCAATTAGAACTACAAACATGAATTAAAAAGTGTTAAAAACTACAAACATACGTGACCGATGGACGGGTAGAGAAAGGGATTTGAGTGATAAATAATAAAGACTATAGAATACCCAAGACGTGTCACTCATATAGTTTTGAATGGGGAAAAATGCAATGCTCAATATGGCTGCTCAACTGCAGGAAGCCCCGCCTTCTGAATGAAAGAGCCAATCGCTAATCGGTAAAGTCAGTGTGGTACCCACAGAAAATGTTTGCACAATTTTATGAACATTCATGAATCCCTTTGTTTTTTATATGTATATATATTTATCTTTTTCTATGAATAATCCAAGCAGAGACTTTTATTTTAAAATGGGAAGATCACGTATAGGGCCGTCTCCATAGCAACTCCTAACACAAACAGAGGAGCTGGCAGAGAGCAGACGCGACTCCCGTTTCTTTTCTTTGTTTCCTGTGTTTACAGTGTTCAGAGTAATCTGTCCACGGGTCTCCGGAGGTGGGACCTGCAACAGATTCTTGGGGGCTCGTCCGGGATCGGCTCCACGTGACATGAGGACGCTGATCCAAAGATTCTAGGACCGTGGGACCAGGTGGCGGCTGCTGCGTCAACGGTGACAACGAGGCACAGAGAGGGTTGGACAGACTGCCTGTCTTCATCCTGAGGTTAAGGAGGGTCCGGAAAGGACAACGGAGAATAAAGTCATGGCGGATCGTACAAGGAAACGCTTGGTGTGGGACATTCGAAAAGATCTGATCACACTACCGGCTGATGAACTGTTTCACATTGCCAAGGCCATCGGGCCTGTACGAGGTAAAGATTCATCTGAACTGGACCTGGAGGACAGTGAGGGTTGTTTCGAGTACATCGATGCCTTCATGTCAAGTGAATCCTTGCTTGAGACTGAGGATCAAGGTATGAGTGGACTGTTGTCGTTGCAAGAGACTGTAAAATCATCAAAACAGATTTGCACTGCTATATGTACATCTGATGTTGATACAAACATTCACCTTACACATGTGTCACATCCACTCACCACTGATGAACAGACACTGACTACTAATGGCACTTACCTGACACCACCTCATGCTGCAACTGATTTAAGGGGTGTTAAGGGAGCTGAACCTAGAATAAGCACAGATATAAATAAAATGCTTGCAGAGTATGAAACACTTAGCAGGAAAATACACCAGTACATGACAACACCCACACAGCACACTGACCTTACCCAACCTGCAGTACAGGGGGGTGCTGTCACACCACATCTGGACAAGACTGAAAAACCCAGACATGTAACTCATGACTTTGCTTTCCCCTTGGGGGGACTCCCATGTATCCAGCCACGTGAGTTCAAGATACACGGAGGCCAGATTGGTGACCACTCGTCGGACATCACATATAATAATGTATGCAGACAGATGGACGCTGGCCTCAGAGAGAACTTCAGCGATACCGACATTGTCAGAGGTGTGCTAAGAATCATTAAGCCCGGCATCTTCAAGGACATGCTGATAAATAAAGATGACATGACGGTAAATGAGTTAAAAGGGTTCCTACAGTCACACCTGAGAGATCGGAGAAGCACAGAACTATTTCAAGAATTGATGTGCACCAAACAAAGCGACCACGAGACCCCTCAACAGTTCTTATACCGGGTAATGGGGTTGAAACAGAAAATACTTTTTGCAGCGAGGCAAGCTGATTCAGACCGCAAGTATAGTGCAGCCACTGTGCAAGATGTGTTTTTACACACAGTGTACCAGGGCCTGAGTCACCGATGTAAAGACATTCGAAGCGAATTGAAGCCACTGCTTGCTGACAGTAATGTGACCGATGATGCCATCCTCAGACACGTAATGAAAGTCACAAGCGATGAAAATGAGAGACTGCGACGGCTGGGCCCGCCGACCAGAACAAAACCGTCCACAGCAAGTAGCGCTCAAGTCCACAGTGAACCTGGCAGTGACGAGGGGGGAAGGACAGAGGCTGCTGCGAAAAAAAGCCAAAATGACCCGATCAAACAACTGACCGCGAGAATCGACGCCCTAACCAACATGGTGGATGCACTACAACACTCCATGGCGGCACAGGTGGAGAGAGGTTGCCAATGCTTAGCCAGCCAACCAGTTTCCCGCAAAGTGAGTCGCTCGCGGTGCTGTCCAAAGTGTACAGGAGAAGGGCGACAGGACTGTCCACATTGCTTCATCTGCAGTGAGGAGGGGCACCAGGAAGCTGGATGCTTGAGACGACCTCAGCGGCAGGGAAACGGGAACCGGCCACTGCAGAGGGACAACCAGTGACCGCAGAGCGAATGTCCCAAACTGATTCAACCTACTCAACGCTGTACAGACCTGGAGGAAGAAAAGCCATAGATCAAAGACGCACCAACCAGAGACAAAATGACAAATTAACAGACCTGAAAGTGGAACACAGGACTTGCCAGACCAAAACCGACACCATAATTAAACTGATAGGAAGCAAAGCATTAACCCAGTGCAACTTGAATGGACTCACCGTTAGGGCACTGCTGGACACAGGGGCACAGGTCAGCATAGTTGATCGTGTGTGGAAAGAGAAATACCTACCTGATATTGAGGTGAGACCACTGCGAGACCTACTGGGATGTGGGAACGAGCTGGAGGTATGTGCGGTTAATGGAGATCCTATTCCATTTGACGGATGGACAGTCATAACAGTCAACTTACAAGGAAACGAGGATCCCAGCCTTTCCATCAATGTACCGTTCCTGGTAAGCAAAATGCCAATTGAGAGACCACTCCTGGGCTTCAACGTGACTGAAAAACTGATTCAGGGGCAACCTGAACAGCTCATGCAAACACTCACCGCTCTATTAGCTGGAGCTATTGATGTCCCAAACGAGAAGGCACAAACCCTAATTGAAGTTATACGGACTGCAGAAGAAGATGAATGTGGTTGTCTGAAGGTCGGTCAGAGAGGAGTCATCATTCCAGCAGGGCAGATTGCCTGGGTGCAATGCCGGGTCACGCCAAAGATAGCACAGTTGGGTTCTGTAGTCTTGTTTGAACCACAAGAGGATAACACCCATCTAAAATGTCTGGATCTTGGAGAGGGGCTTCTGGAGATACCTAACAAAGGTGGCTCATGCATATCTGTACCCATAGGGAATCACACAGGATGTGACGTAGCTCTACCGCAGGGCACGATTCTCGGGACACTGCAGCGGATAGAAAGAATAGTGAATCCTGGACAATCAAGTGGAGCAAGGCAGACGGTGAGGGTCCAGACTGCAGGGACACAAGAGGCAGAGATGAACACAGGCTTGTGGCATCCTCCTGTTGACTTGGGGCATCTAAGTGACAGTCAACGTGAAATCATACAGAGGATGTTATATGAGGAGTCTAGCGTCTTCAGTAAAGGCGACGATGACATCGGATGTATCCCCAGTCTACAGATGTCAATCACTCTTCAAGATGCTATTCCAGTTCAACGAGCATACTCCGCCGTGCCGAAACCCCTGTTCAGTGAAGTAAAAAGCTATATACAAGAACTCCTGGCCAAAGGATGGATTGTCAAGTCCAAGTTGCCGTAAGCCGCTCCAGTTGTGTGCGTTAGGAAAAAAGATGGCAAACTCAGGCTCTGTGTTGGATATCGACTTCTAAACAGGAAATGATCTGACTGGTCACTGCATTTGCCCAGAATACAGGATCTGATTGACACGCTGAGGTCACTCTTGTCTGTATCTCCGTCTGTGGCAAAGTATACCAAAGTACAATCGTAGAGACAAGACACATGACAGCATTTCCATTCTGCACCCTAGAATTACATGAGTAATCTCAACCTCTTTGACTGGTCCTGAATGCACTGCTATTTCTTCACTGCAGTGAAGAAATGCCGTATCCACTTTAGGGATGAGTGCTGCATCCCATACTTGGACGATGTCCTTTGTTATGCAAGATCCTTTGAAGAGCATGTTGAAAACATCCGTAGAGTTTGATTGTCTCTCCAAAAAGCCACAAAACAAGCTAAAACCTGAAAAGTGTGAGATGTCTAAGAGCCGGGGTTAGGTATGTTGGACGCCTAGTACGCTGAAGGTGCGGGTGACCCAAAGATTCTTGAAGGGAAACAGTCCTTAACGAAAGAGACTCCTCAAAACGGTGGGTGATGTGAGGAGGCTTCTTGGGTTTCTCAGCTACTACCGTACATTCATCCAAGATTTCTCCAGGGTCGCGAAACCCTTGTATGAGTTGCTGCAAGCAAAGCCTGAGACAGCAAAGGGTCCACAACGCAGGAGCAAAGTTAAAGGTCCGCAAGTGCCCTCCAGGACTCCAGTAGAATGGACCAGGAACCACCAACAGACCCTGGAAAGACTAATTGAAATGTTAGTAAACCCACCTGTGCTGGCATATCCAAACTTCAACTTACCCTTCTCGCTCCACACAGACGCATCGGAAAGGGGCCTAGGGGCTATCCTATATCAGCGACAAGACGGGAAGTTGAGGGTCATCGGGTATGGGTCCAGGACATTGACGGCAACAGAGAAGAACTACAGGTTACACAGTGGTAAACTCGAGTTCCTGGCACTGAAGTGGGCGGTATGTGAAAAATTCAGAGACTACTTATTCTACGCCCCACACTTCACGGTGTATACCGACAACAACCCCCTGACGTACGTGATGAGCACGGCCAAGCTCAACGCAGTAGGCCATCGGTGGGTTGGGGAGTTATCTGACTTCCAATTTGACATCAAGTACCGGCCAGGGAAGGTCAACATCGACGCAGACACCTTGTCTCGTCTTCTTCTGGACATTGAAGTGTATGAATCGGAGTGCACAGAAGAATTACCCATGGGGGCGATACAAGCGGCATGGGAGGGCAGTCATGTATCAGAGAGAAAGGACGTGGCCTGGGTTGCTGCTTTGTATATTTCTACAGTGGATGAGCCACAACAACCTGCAACCGTGTTGCCCACAATAAAACAAAATGAACTGATTCAAGCTCAGAAAGATGATCCAGTAATCTCTCAAGTGAGACAATGGAAGGAGGATGGTGTCACACTGACGGATGAGATGCGGGCAGGTCTGACAGGAATCAGTAGAAAATTGATGTATGAGTGGAACAAGCTGCACCTTGAAGGAGGACTCCTATACCGCAGAACAAGTGAGAGAAAACAGCTTGTCTTACCGAGCAAGTACAAGAAGCTGGCACTCGAGCACCTCCATGACAAGATGGGACATGTGGGGACAGAGAGAGTACTCAGCTTGGCGAGGGATCGATTCTACTGGCCATACATGAAGGCTGAGATAGAAGGGTACGTGACCAGGAAGTGTCCCTGTATAAAGCAGAAGAAACCCACCGCACATGTCCGAGCACCTATGGGTAGCATCACCACACACTCACCCATGGAACTGGTATGCATTGACTACTTGCACCTGGAACCAAGCCGCGGAGGGTATGAATATATCCTGGTGGTCATGGACCACTTTACAAGGTTCGCCCAAGCCTACCCGACCAAGAACAAGTCGGGGCGGACTGCAGCAGAGCGCCTGTTCCAAGATTACATTCCACGCTTTGGATATCCGGCAAAATTACATCACGACCAGGGCCGTGAGTTTGAAAATGAACTCTTCCGCACTCTCCAATAGTTCGCCCGAATTGGCCACTCTCGAACATCGCCATACCACCCCCAGGGCAACCCAGTTGAGAGGTTCAATCGGACCCTGTTACAAATGTTAAGAACACTGGCGGACAAGGAAAAGGAGAGGTGGAAAGATCACTTACCTCAAATTGTGCATGCTTACAACTGTACACGGCATGAGTCGACAGGATACTCACCCTTTTTCCTCTTGTACGGGCGGCATCCTCGCCTTCCAGTTGACCTGATCTTCGGCCTGGTGGAACCAACAGAAGAAATCACACCGAAGGGGTATGCAAAGCAGTGGGCACACAGAATGAGTGAAGCATACCAGATCGCGGAGAGTCACAGTCGACAGTCAAGTGCGAGAGGGAAAGCGCAGTATGACCGGAAAGTGAGGGGGGTTGTGCTGAAGGCAGGAGACCGAGTGTTGGTCAGGAACCTTGGGGAGCGAGGAGGCCCAGGAAAGTTACGGTCCTACTGGGAAAAAGCTGTATATGTGGTGAAAGAACAAGTATCAAACAACCCTGTGTATGTCATATATCCTGAGAACAGTGACCGTGGAAAGACCAGGACACTCCATCGAAACCTGTTGTTACTGGTGAACGACCTACCTGTAGAAGCTCCAGCGACAACACCTGGATCCACGAGACCTGAAAGAAAGAAAAGGACAGTGAGACATACGAGCAATGACAATATGGATGACAGAGACAGTGACCTGGTCAGCTCTGATGCAGAGAGTAGTGCAGGAGGATACTGGTTAAGAGCCCCAGTCAACTGGCCGACATTAGGAAGCGACCGACCCCCAGAGCAAGTTCCTGTAAGGGAAAACATTCAGGTTATGCCGGGAAGGGAAAGCTCAGGGCAGATTCAGGACAGAGAAGGGCAAAGAACAAGTGAGAGTCCAGTAGAAAGAAGGGCAGCTACTTACCTTGAGGCAGTACATCCAGTTGACGCTGGCGAAGGAGACGGAACAAATACAGAAAGTGAGCCTGATTGTGTCGACAGAGCTGAGGCTCTGGGAATGGAAGAAGAGACCAGTGTGAGAAGGTCAGCTAGGGAGAGGAGACCAAGGCAGATTTATACATATGACATGTTGGGCCAACCTGCGATCCACTCCTACACCCCCACACCGAACTCAGTTACTGCTTACTCCATTCCACACATGCCCGTTTGGGGTTTATACAGTTATAGCATGCCTCCCACTTACCCTCACTGGTACTTACCTTCAGTCCACACACCTTATGGGGTTACAACAGCTGTTTATTAAGA
>JAFVLL020035187.1:22500-43900 GCA_021397915.2 Tor tambroides
TTGAGTTGTTAATGATAACAGTAGTGAGTTGTTGAGTTGTTAATGATAACAGTAGTGTGTTGTTGAGTTGTTCTTGATAACAGTAGTGTGTTGTTGAGTTGTTATTGATAACAGTAGTGTGTTATTGAGTTGTTCTTGATAACAGTAGTGTGTTGTTGAGTTGTTATTGATAACAGTAGTGTGTTGTTGAGTTGTTAATGATAACAGTAGTGTGTTGTTGAGTTGTTCTTGATAACAGTAATGTGTTGTTGAGTTGTTCTTGATAACAGTAATGTGTTGTTGAGTTTTTAATGATAACAGTAGTGTGTTGTTGAGTTGTTAATGATAACAGTAGTGTGTTGTTGAGTTGTTATTGATAACAGTAGTGTGTTGTTGAGTTGTTATTGATAACAGTAGTGAGTTGTTGAGTTGTTATTGATAACAGTAATGAGTTGTTGAGTTGTTATTGATAGCAGTAGTGTGTTGTTGAGTTATTGATAACAGTAGTGTGTTGTTGAGTTGTTATTGATAACAGTAGTGTGTTGTTGAGTTGTTAATGATAACAGTAGTGTGTTGAGTTGTTCTTGATAACAGTAGTGTGTTGTTGAGTTGTTATTGATAACAGTAGTGTGTTGTTGAGTTGTTGTTGATAACAGTAGTGAGTTGAGTTGTTATTAATAACAGTAGTGTGTTATTGAGTTGTTAATGATAACAGTAGTGTGTTGTTGAGTTGTTATTGATAACAGTAGTCTGTTGTTGAGTTGTTATTGATAACAGTAGTGTGTTGTTGAGTTGTTGTTGATAACAGTAGTGAGTTGAGTTGTTATTAATAACAGTAGTGTGTTGTTGAGTTGTTAATGATAACAGTAGTGTGTTGTTGAGTTGTTATTGATAACAGTAGTGTGTTGTTGAGTTGTTATTGATAACAGTAATGTGTTGTTGAGTTGTTAATGATAACAGTAGTGTGTTGTTGAGTTGTTAATGATAACAGTAGTGTGTTGTTGAGTTGTTATTGATAACAGTAGTGTGTTGTTGAGTTGTTAATGATAACAGTAGTGTGTTGTTGAGTTGTTATTGATAACAGTAGTGTGTTGTTGAGTTGTTAATGATAACAGTAGTGTGTTGTTGAGTTGTTATTGATAACAGTAATGTGTTGTTGAGTTGTTATTGATGGGGCTTTATAGTGTGTTGTTGAGTTGTTATTGATAACAGTAGTGTGTTGTTGAGTTGTTATTGATAACAGTAGTGTGTTGTTGAGTTGTTATTGATAACAGTAATGTGTTGTTGAGTTGTTAATGATAACAGTAGTGTGTTGTTGAGTTGTTAATGATAACAGTAGTGTGTTGTTGAGTTGTTATTGATAACAGTAGTGTGTTGTTTGTTGTTGATGATGACAGTGGTCTGTGTTTGTTGTTGTTGATGTATTTGTTGAGCTGTTAATGATGACAGGAGAGTGTTGTTTGTTGTTGATGCAGGTCTGCAGACTGCGTGAGCTTCGCCCCGTCCTCCAGCCCGTCTCTTCCCGCTCCAAACGCCCACAGCTCTCCTCTCAGCGGCCCGAGAGCTCGGGTCCTGCAGCAGCCGTTGGAGGAGAAGCTGGGTTTGGGCCCGGCGCTGGAGGTGCTGGAGTCTGACAGCGAGCTATCGCAGGGTTCGGTGTCTCCCAGTGGTTTCTCCAGTCCTCACAGCGGCAGCTCTCTCAGCATCCCCTTCCCCAGTGTCCTGCCCTCAGACGGGCTGACCGTCAGCTTCGTCCAGGACACCTCCAAATACTGGTACAAGCCCGACATTGCTCGGGAACAAGGTACGATCCGATCATGACGGCTGATGGACGGCTGCGGTGTCTGACGCTCATCTGACCTCTCTCTGTTCTCACGCAGCTATCACGCTCCTGAAGGACAGAGAGCCCGGCTCCTTCATCGTGAGGGACAGTCACTCGTTCAGAGGAGCGTATGGACTGGCCATGAAGGTGTCCACACCGCCGCTGTCAGCTCTGCAGAGCCGGAGAGGTGAGAGACCATCAGCAGATCCGTGATTCCTTCATCTGTGTGTTCAGCGCTGACACAGACAACATATCAAACCATCGTCATGTGTGATAGTTTCAGAAGCCATCCCTTGTGAAAAAGAAATGCACACTTTAGCATACTTTTAGAAAAGAGTACTTATTACGGAAATAATACACTTTTAGATATACAGTAAAACCAAAATTTATTCAGACACCTTCAACATTTCTCACATTATCACAGTTTATTCACTATAGTTTAGAAAATGGTAATAAAATATGACAAGAACTCAGAGTTAAACTGTGTCAGAACAAAATAATCTTGATAATGTCAGATAACTTTGATAGAAAGGTATGTAATGGATTACAATCAACCAAAACATTATTCTGATGTTATATTTAAGAACACAATTAGATAATACCAATATAGGTCAACCAGTTACAAGCAATGCTTCATTTTGTTCAGTCTGTGGTGTAAAAAGTTTGCATTAGCAATTAAAGAAAAAACACTTAAGCAAAACATGCTCAGGTCAAAGTGTCTGAATCATTTTTGGTCCCAATTTTTTAGCAATGTTACTGGTAGTCCACTCTATGAAGAATTTTTTGGTATAATATGTCACAGTTTACTTTATTTTGCTATCCTCACTTACATAAATCAACTATAGTGTCCTGCACACACTAGTAAAAAAAAATATCAAAAGTTATATCTGGTGTCTGAATAATTTTTGGTTTGACTATTTATATAATTTAGTTTATATTAAATGCAGATTCTTGAACTTTGTTGACCCACTTAAATGGATAGTTTACTCAAAAATGAAAATTCTGTCATCATTTACTCTCCCTCAAGTATTTCCAAACCTGTATGAATGTGTTTGTTCTGCTGAACACAAAGGAAGATATTCTGAAGAACGTGGGAAACAGAGCAGTTCTGGGGCACCATTAACTTCCATAGTATTTTTTTTCTCCTACTATAGAAGTCAATGTTGCCCCAAAACAGCCTGGTTACAAACTTTCTTCACAATATCTTCCTTTGTGTTCAGCAGAACAAAGAAACTCATACAGGTTTGAAACTACTTCAGGGTGAGTAAATGATGACTGAATTTTCCTTTTTGGGTGAAGTCCTGCTTAAGGGATAGCCTTTAAGCAGGACGTCTGTAATCTTTCTATGTATTTTCAGAATTACTTTTATTGTCTATGAAATATGGCTAAAGTACTGCTGAATGTACTGACAAGCATTTATTGATATTGCTACTCAAACTTGTGTCATTTTGTAAATAATTTTAATAATAATGAATTTGCAGTTTAGTTCATTTAAAATGCATTAACTTTAAATGTAATATCAAATAAAACTACAGTTAAAAACTATTTCTATATTATTTGTAGTGCTGTCAAACGATTAATCGTGATTATTCGCATCCAAAATAAAAAGTTTTTGTTTGCATAACATATGTGTACTGTGTATATTATATATATAAATACACACACATACATGTATATATTTAAGAAAATATGTTATGTTTATATATTAAATATATTTAAATATAATTAAAATTAAATTAATTTAAATTTATGCATGTAAATACATGTAAACATTTTCAAATCATACTGTATGTGTGTGTATTTACATATACATAATAAATATACAGTACACACACATATATTATGTAAACAAAAACTTTTATTTTGGATGCGATTAATCACGATTAATCATTTGACAGCACTAATTATTTGCATTTTTTAAAGTGTACTTAAGTGTGTTAAGAAACAGTCATGAATGTGACTCTCTTAAGTCACTTAGACTCTTAAGTCACTTAAATGGCATATGTTATATTTATCTATATATCTGCGAGTACAGTTTTGAAGTACACTACAAGTGCACATTCAGTGCGGTTAAGTGCTCTTGTCTGTCAGTAGTGTAGTGCTGATGGAGCTGTAAGCGTCAGCTGTGATGTTATAGACGCCATTGTTGATGTGTGTGTGTGTGTGTGTGTGTGTGTGTGTCAGGAGTGGATCTGTCCAGTGAGCTGGTGCGGCACTTTCTGATCGAGTGCTCGGCGCGGGGCGTCCGGCTCAAGGGATGCCCTAACGAACCCTACTTTGGTAAGTTCATCAGACCTGTGACTGATTCATGCTGCTGTGTGACTCACTCACTCACACTGATGTGTGTGTGTGTGTGTGTGTGTGTGTGTGTGTGTGTGTGTTGCAGGCAGTCTGAGCGCTCTGGTCTGTCAGCACTCCATCACTCCTCTGGCTCTTCCCTGTAAACTCATCATTCCTGACAGAGGTATTCATCTCTTACTGTTCACTACAACCATCAAAATCACTTCTGTTCATTCATAAAAGCACAATAAATAATATATTTTTAAAAAAAAAAACTAAAAATACTGCCTTGGCAACTAAGTTGAAGTACTAAAAGGACAAAAACTAAAACTGAAATAAAAATACATTTAACTAAAGAGAAATATTTTTAAAAAATGGGAAATCAGCAAAACTTTAAAATGACAAAAAAAAAGGAAATTAAATTAATAAAGATTATAATAGTATATAAATAATACTAAAATAATCATCATGTGACACTGAGGACTGGAGTAATGATGTTGAAAATTCAGCTTTGATCATAGAAATCAATTACACTTTAACAGATATTCACATAGAAAACAGCTATTTTAAACTGTAATAATATTTAACAGTATTACTGTATTTTTACTGCATTTGCGATCAAATAAATGCAGTCTTGGTGAGCAAAAGTGACTTCTTTCAGACGTTTGACCAGTAGTGTATAAGCACTTAAATAAACTCAGTTAATTTAACATCACTGTTAAATTCTGATGAGTTCATTCAGTTGACATTATGACCCTCTCAAGAGCACACATGATTATAATATGACATGGCTGTTGTTTCTCCTCAGATCCTCTAGAGGACGCTGTCAGCGCATCCTCACAGTCCATCACCAACTCTGCGGCCGAGCTCCTCAAACAAGGAGCAGGTGCGTCCAGCGATGATAACTGAGCCGTGATCTCTCAGCGCTTGACCTCACGCTCTCATGATCTTCTGTTTTCCAGCCTGTAACGTGTGGTTCCTGGGCTCGGTGGAGATGGAGTCTCTGACGGGGAATCAGGCGGTGCAGAAGGCCACCACTGAGATCCTGAGAGCCGTCTCGCTCCCGTCCTCCACCGTAGTGCACTTCAAAGTGTCCTCGCAGGGAATCACGCTCACAGACAACCAGAGAAAGTAAGGCAGCCCTCAAACACTCAAGCCTTACAATGCATTCAGGACACACGTGTGATCAGTGCACCAGTTCACAGGGAACTCAACCCATTAAAGAGTAGGACATATGCTTTCTTAAAGTGTCCTAATATTGTGCTGGAGTCCCCTACAACAGGTTTAAATGCATCTAAAGTCAGAAAACATTGTAATTTTCTCAGAATATACATTAATAGTAGAGTCATTTGTCAGTGATTTTGAAACGATTCGTTCGAAGCAGTTCTGAGCTTGAGGTCTGTAAACCCCTCCCTTCCGTAAGCCTACTCTGCTCTGATTGGTCAGCTGGCCAAGCCTGTTGTGATTGGTACAGAGAGCAAGTTAGCGAGCGCTACCTTTACATAAAACAATAATATAGTGCTTCAATCCCTTCTTCAAATAATAACATAAGGTTAACACTTATGCAAGCGAATTGTGCCCACAGCTAAAGTTTAGCTGCTAAACTATAAACACTTAACAAAACAATAATGGTGGATACGTTAGCCGAGTGCTAACGTGACTAACTGACGAAAAAATACAGTTTGTAAACCAAAATATGTCTACATTCTGTATTATTAAACTAAATATTAATATTAAAATTAAATTAATATTAAAATAATCTACCAATGGGGTAAGCAAAATAATCTTATTTCAAACAAAAAACAAGATTATTTTGCTTGTTTCAAGCAAAAACTCACTTCATTTTGACTTGTTTTTTCTGAAAACAAGACAATAATTTTTACTCGTTTAGAAAATCCATCTTGATTTAAGAAATTTTTGATATTTTGGCTAGAAACAAGACAAAAGTTTTAGAAGTAAATTTTGCAGTGTAACATTGCAGATTGTGGTTCGGAGACGCTTGTTGGTCCAAATAAAGAAGGTACGGACTTGTCTTTGATGGGCAAGCGTTTAGTCCAGTGTTGAACTCAAGATTAGAGAAGCAGTCCTCGGCAAAATGACGAGCAAACAACAAAAGGTTCGAATTGTATTGCTGTGATATCGTGGAAAAAATTAATTTTACCCACTGATTTTTCACATCATCATCTTTCAGTGATGAAAACAAAACAAACTTGCTTGATGTAAAGCTAAGTTGATAGCTAAGTTACAAACTGCAAAAGAGGTACTTTTCGAAAACCCATATGACCTGCTCTTTAACTGAATGCAGAGTGTAAAACATACTCGAAAATCATACTTATAAATCATCAATTAACAGTCTTTAGTGACAACTTTAAATTGTACTCAAGTATTAAAAAGTAGCATTAACTGTGCTGTTTGTTCATGTTTAAGCTGATGAAACTCCTCTAACACACAGACTGTTCTTCCGGAGACACTACGCTGTAAACACCGTCATCTTCTGCGCTCTGGACCCGCAGGATCGGAAGTGAGTCTCATATCATTCACACTCAGCTCGTGTTTCTGTAAGTCTCGTATTTCTCTTTCATTGTGTCTCTGTTCGTTCACAGATGGAAACGAGACGGCTGCTCCTCAGCAAAGTGAGTAGACTTGTTTTCATGTGATTGTGAACTGAAGCTCAGGGGCTTTATTAGCCTTTCTAATCAGAGGAAGAGTTAACTCTGCTGCTGCTTTTTTACTTCAGTGAAATGAATGTACTATATTTTAGTTTAATGGTTTTATTTAATATTTTGTATTTTAGGGGGATTTTATGGTACTAAATTATATTTGTGGAATAGTTATAATCTGCACATTACCAATTTTTGAGCATAGATCTGAAAATGAAATTTCCATCTTAAACTGACTGAAGTTTGATCTTTTTTTGAAGAATACACTTGGCAAATTATTGCAGCAATGAAATAGTTAAGTTAAAGTTTATTGTTATGAAAAATGCACAAAAATACTGTTTTCAAATTTTATGTGAAAAAATATATTTCCCAAAACATGTTTTACTCTAAAACTGTGAGAAAATCAAAGCCATGAATCTAAATACATTGTGTTCCAAATTTGAGGTTGATATCAGAAAAAAATGAGCTTTCAGTCAGATTTAGTTTGGGCACAGTACCATAAATTCACTCCCCATTTGTTTCCAAAACGCTAATTTTTAACCAGTGCAACCATTTTTTTATTTTTTTTTTACCAAATGCAACACCATTTAATTTTTTCGAATCATGCTCATGATTTTTTTTTTTTTTTTGCATTTGCATTTGCATTTGCACAGCAAGTGCCAAAACCTTTACCTGGTTTTGTACCATTCTGATGAAGTTAAAAAACAAAACAAAAAATTAGGGCTGTCAGTTTAACGCGTTAAAGGGATAGTTCACCCAAAAATGTAAAGTCTGTCATCATTTACTCACCCTCAAGTAGTTCCAAACCTGTATGAATGTCTTTGTTCTGCTGAACACAAAGGAAGATACTCTGAAGAATGTGGGAAACAGAGCAGTTCTGGGGCGCCATTGACTTCCGTAGTATTTTTTTTTCCTACTATGGAAGTTAATGGTGCCCCAAAACAGCCTGGTTACAAACTTTCTTCAGAGTATCTTCCTTTGTGTTCAGCAGAACAAAGAAATTCATACAGGTTTGGAACTACTTGAGGGTGAGTAAATGATGAAGAATTTTAATTTTGGGGTGAACTATCCCTGTAACTTAATTAATTAGATTTTAAAACAATAACGCGATTAAAATATTTTAAGGCAGACGTGTACATCTCACATCTCATGAAGTTGACTGTTGACAAATATGATGCAGGACAACAACTATTGGGGCAAAACTGTATGGGTTTTGTCTCATATTTATATCACATGATAAGTGATATCACACAAGTGCTGTTTATGTCCGACCACGAGTGCAAATGTGATTTTATACAACAGTTCAGTAAATAAGAAGTTAATATTGTGTTATATTTTAAACACAGTATTGTCTGTTTTTGCTCAGATTTGCCAACAAGAATATTACCTATAAAGCCACAGCAGAATTGTGCATCTCTGAGCAACACAGCGGTGTTTAGTTTCTGAATGAATCTGTGTTTTGAACGAATCATGTGAGTCAATGATTCAAAGCCCATTCATAAAGAGAGTGTTTACTGAATTCCTGAATGAATCAGCCGTTTGAACGAATCGACTGAAGACATTTACCGCCACCTGCTGGCAGATTTAGATTCTTATTTAGAGAATTATTTCATTTTTAAAAAAAGGGGAAAAAAACTTTAAAGGGATAGTTCACCCCCCCAAAAATTAAAGTATGTCATCATTTACTCAAATCTGAATGACTTAGGCTACTTTCTTTTGTGGAACGTAAAAGAAGGTGTTTTGAAGACTGTTGAAAGCTGTTTTGGTCATCAATGACTTCCACTGCATGAATGAAAAAAAGTTTTTCAAATTATCTTCTTTTTGTTCCATAGTTTATCTTAGGCCATGTTTATGTGTAATAAATTTTAACGTTGAATCAAATAAAATATTTCTTTCTAAAGCTACAATTTGTAATGTCTACTTAATACTTTCTCATTTAACACAAAAATAGCTTTAAACAATCTTTTGGGGGTATTTTCACAGCCAAATGTAATTTGCGATTAATTAGATTAAAGTCTGACTGAAATGAAGAGCATCAGAGGGTTGAAGCAGACGTCCTCTAGCCTTTGCTAATCTACTTCCTCCCGCGGCAGGATCTTCGGGTTCGTGGCGAGGAAAGCGGGCATTGGTTTGGAGAACGTGTGTCATGTGTTTGCGGAGCACGACCCCGAGCAGCCCGCCAGCGCCATCGTCAACTTCGTCTCCAAAGTCATGATCGGCTCTCAGAGGATGTGATGAGCGAGGAGTCTCTGAGATCCAGCATGTACAGTGTTTGTATATTTGTGTATTGAACGTGTAAGTACGGTTCACACAGACTCAAAAGAAATGATTCTCATCGGAAATAAATCTCAACATGTTTATGGACAGTAATGCTTTTTTAAATTATTTCTAGTATCTTATGTGTAATGTATCTCACTACTGATGACATAAAACCAAAAACGTCTTTATAATTTATGTCATTGCCTTTTAGATATCTATATATTTAGTATTTTTATTTTTTTTACATGCAAATTTCTATTAAAAATGCCAAGTCGTTTTCTGCAGAAAAAAAAAAATACTTCAAATATATATAAAGGTCATGCATGTGAAATAGTTTCGGATGTCTGTAGGCATGTTTGTCGTCAGAGTCAGTGCTCTGAAGGTGAATGAGTATTTCTCTGACTCTGAAGCTTCTGTGTATCTGCTCTTCATGTCACGATGCTGTTTTTATATAAAGTGATGACGGTAGGAGAAGCTGTCATAGATTCGGTCGTGTGTTGTACAGGAGGATCTGTATAAGAGTGTTCAGAGAGTCAGGCTTGGTTTAATGATCTGTGGACTGATGGACTCTTATCTGAACAGATCTGAGCGGCTGTCATAATACAGGTTATCATTCATCAGCCGGGAGCACAGATGTGCTGACCTTCACACAGATAACTGGTTATTTATACTTGATGTTGTTTAAGTCACTGGTGATTTTCAGAAACTGAAATAAACCACACACACAGTCTCTGAATATCTGAAATATCATGTTTTAGTTTGCAGTACTGAATGTCTGCTCATGTACTTCATCTTCTTCCATCAGCGGCAGAATCTGAGAAATAAAGAGTACAGGCGGAAATGATTAAGCTGTGTTTTATCGATTCATTTTAAGGCTGCAGATTTGATGAACATTTGTGTTATCTGGGACATCTGTCTGTCATGTAATGCTGCTGGTCATATATACACATCATATTGTTTTCTTGTAGAGGTCAAAAGTCTTTATATCAAAGGGTTTGTTCACCCAACAATCATTCACTCACCTCGTGTTGTTCAGACTGTGTGACTGGTCTCCACAGAACAGGTTTCTGCTGCTCCAGAGTCCAGTATCTGTGTGCTTTACTCCAATCCATCATCCACGCTTGGTATTGTACTGGTGATGTGAGGCTTCATGAGGATGCTCGGCCATGGAAACCTATTCATGAAGCTCCGCTGCGGAGTTTTTGTGCTGATATTAATACTAGTGGAAGCTTGGAATCAGCAGAGCGTTGGTGACTTTTACTGTCCATGATCTTCAGCCCTGTGATTTTACATGATCTTCAGCTTCATGGCTGAGATGCTTCCACTTCTCAATAATATCACTTACAGCTGAGCATGGAATATCTGCAGGGATGAAGTTTCACAAACTGACTGATTGCATTATCAGTGTTTGTAAATGCAGACTGCATGGCTAGTGCTTGGTTTTACACACCTGTGGTGATGGGTCTGATTGATATACCTGAATTCAGTATAAAGAGGTGTGTCCCAATGCTTATGTATTTGGGTGTATTTTCCAAAAGCATTTTTAACTAACTATGGTCACGTGTTTCATTGTTACGAACACAGATCAGCGATTTGACAATTCCTGAAAACACAGTTCCATAAAACATTCGCAAACATCATTTCACAAAGGTGCGTCACTGGACACTTCCAGCTAGCGGTCAGCGAGAAGCGCTTCCCACACTCTGAACTGTGTTTTGAGACTGTGTCCATCTGAAGCTCTCTCCACACTGAAAGCAGCTCCGGTCTGTGCAATCTGTGAGCAATCAGTGCAATCAGTGATGAACTCATGCTGTTTCTTCACTTCATTCAGCTCCTGTTTTCACTTCCAGCAGATCAAAAAGGAACATGCAAGTCACACTAAGAGCAATAAAGTTTTAAAATTCAAAGAAAGTGATGCGTTTGCAAAAGATTCTCATTAAATCTTGGTAAGGCATTTAGGGTCATTCCATGCAAAATCAAGAAACTTCCCAGGCTTAAATTATTGTCAATATACTTTCTGAAGAAAGATACATAAATAGTGATGAAAGCCAAAATATTAAATGTCACAGATGTATATTTACTGAGTAATCCACTATTTTATAGAGAGGGGTCAGAATGACCATTTTCACCTGAGATTCAGAGCCAAATTACAGGAGGATAAATTGACTTCAGAGAGATGGCAGCAGGATCATGTTATTTTCACACAGAGATTGGTAGCTCTGTTAGTAAAATCTGTTGACGTTGCTTCATTATGTGCTACTGGTGACCATTCACTAATGGTAAAAAGCACTTCGAGTTTGTTTTTTTTTCCCCTCAATGTTTGCATGGTTTTTAACTCAAAAAAATCCGTCTTAATTGCGTTTTATATTTTGTTTCTTAAACGTTTCTGTATGTATCTACATTTTTAAGGTCCTACATGGCTCCCACACATAAAAGGATTTCAGTGTGGCTCCTGACGTAAATTGTAGTCAAAAACCACTGAAAAAGTCCAAGAAATGTATGTTAGTATATGTATTTATATGTTTAATTTTCACTGTGATGTTCAAGGCCAGTCTTTCTTCTTCGTTTATGTATTTCTTTCATCAGCAGGAGAATTATAATCGAATGTTTTAGGCGGAGACCCCTGACACAGAAAGAGCCTTTATACTGTCCTGTTCCTCAGCGGTCATTAATAAAGAATGATGGATCAACCAACCAGTTTCTTCTTCTTTACACGGTTCTCTCCTCTTTAACACTCATCTCCATCTCTGCAATCATATATCCTAGATATTTCTTTGACCTGGACTTATTTCTCCTTAGTTTATTATGTTTCACAGTGTATCTGAGTGGTTTCTTCACCTGTAAAATGGTGGGAATATTTCCTGATGGATTTGTTAGGCTGCAGAATTGTAATTCCTTTGTGAATTTGAACTGTTGGGGTAAAAAGAAAGATATTCTTAGTATTTATGCATCAATACCTACAGTGTTGGAGTGTGGACCAGAGTTTACCCATTAATGCCACAACACCACCATAAAACAGTCCTCATCCCCATGTTTCAGTTTGAAAGACCATCTTCTTCTGTGGAGTTACTGCATTGCGCCCCCTGCTGGACTGGAGGATGGAGAACTGCATTACTCTACAGGATCATTTCTATATATCAGTGTGTGAGCCACAGCGAGAACTATTAAAGCACTTCTGCCTACTGGAAACACTAGCTGTCACACTTCACTACAGTCAGTATTCATTAGGATGGCTTTACTTCTAAAAGTCTTTAATAGATGTACACTGGCAACAAATAAAATGACTCACATTTCCACTGTTTTCTTGAAACGTTGCTGGCATGTCCTCATAAGACACAGCTAATTAATCCCAACACTGCAGTGAGGTTTTCACAGCATACCTGTCTGTGAGAGCCGGGAAGAGCCATTCTCACATCAGCAGCGGAATACCGCTCAACTCTGAGATGTTTATGATGTAGAGTATTAACTCGACTTCTTAAAGATGTTTATCAGATCTTTTTCTAGATGAAGCGCTCTTTTGAAGACATCTTGGAGACATACATGCCAAAGCCGGCATATGACCGACCTTCAGCCTTGAAAAAAATGTCAGTTCTGAAACAGCATTGATAAAACGTTTAATGCTGAACGGTTGAAAACGTTAATATAAACACTTAGAAATCAACGCTGAAATTTTAACCAGATCTGTATGTTGAATCAATGTCATGTCTTCCCCATATCTTCAACAACTTTCAGACATGGCACCACAGAACACCCCTTCTCAAAACAATTATTACAGTCAATAATAATAATAATAATAATAATAAAGTATAAAATAGATTTAAAAAAAAAATTGTGTATGCATGCTATCTGGGAAGAAAATACATTAATATATTGTTAGGAATTTTAGGGAAGAAAGAAAAAGTATTTTCTACTTGAAGTAAATTTAGGAAATAATATAGGAAATAATCAATTGGAAGCTCTTAAATGTTGACATAAGGTCATTTCGGAGAAGATCAGTGGAGATCATTTGTGACCCTGGAGCACAAAAGCAGTCTTAAGTGTCATTTTATTTTTATTTATATTTGAGATTTATACATCATCTGAAAGCTGAATAAATAATCTTTCCATTGATGTATGGTTTGTTAGGATAGGACAATATTTGAAAATCTGGAATCTGAGGGTGAAAAAAAATCTAAATATTGAGAAAATCACCTTTAAAGTTGTTCAAATGAAGTTCTTAGCAATGCATATTACTAATCAAAAATGAAGTTTTGATATATTTACGGTAAGAAATTTACAAAATATCTTCATGGAACATGATCTTAATACCCTTATGATTTTTGTCATAAAAGAAAAATGGATAATTGTGACCCATACAATGTATTGTTGGCTATTGCTACAAGTATACCTGTGCTACTGAAGACTGCTTTTGTGCTCCAGGGACACATGTTCTTCATGCTGGTTCTCATGTGTATCACACATTCTCTGATGATGGTCCTCCTCGTCTGTGATAGTGTAGAGACTGATGAATATAATGACGCCAGCTCATGTGTTTGTGATCTTGTTCTCAGTTACTGGGCCAATCTCAAACTCTGGTTTAAGCAGAAGATCAGCAAGGAGGAGTTTGACCTGGAGGCGCGGCGTCTGCTTGCCCAGGAGAACGGTAACCTCATGCCCTCAGTAGTGTGCTGTCCGTCATGCTGACTGCGCAGGTGACAGGCTTTCATTGAGTACTCCTGTGTTTCCTCCACAGTCCATGTTCACAATGACTTCCTGCTGGCCATCCTCACCCGCTGCCAGATCGTCGTGTCCACGTCAGGTCCGAAACACCTCCGAGACACGCTTTACAGAGGCTGATCTGTGCTGTTGTTGATATGTGTGTGTGTGTGTGTGTGTGTGTGTGTGTGTGTGTGTGTGTGTGTGTGTGTGTGTGTGTGACAGAGGGCACCAGCTCGCTGCAGTGGACCGGCGGATCCGCATCCAAACCAGGCAAACCCAACCGAGGCAAAAAGAGGTTTCCCTCCGTTCGGCAGAAATTTGATGTTAGTTCTGTCTGCTTGCCCACATCATGATCATATTTACCACATCAGGGTTCCTGCTGGTTAACTTATGCTTTATGCTTAAGAACGCATATCTGTAAATGTGGGATGAAAACTTGTTTTCCCTTTGAATTAAGTTGATGTTTCTGAGTCCATCAGCAGACATTTGTTCTCATTTTAATTATGAACTCACTTAATTTTGATCAGTTTCTCATAAACAAGACTTCTTATCTTGTCATTTTGCTTATCCAGTGAATGTCTTGATTTATGAATCTTTAGTCATTTGCACTGGAAAACAAGACAATAATAGTGTGATCAGAAGTGCAGTAACAGATATTTCTATATTCTAGTGGTTTGTATCAGTGATTCAAAGCATAAACTGAATTGGAAAGTAATGTAGATCTGTTAGAAGTTGTGTTTTTAAAGTCTGAAGTGTTGCTAATACAAGACATTCACATTTAGACATCATGTTGATGTATTGAGTGCAGTTCCATTCATTCCTTACATTTTCTTGGTCTTAAAGTCTTATATTTGCTGTCATAAAACCTGCAGAAACCCTGCAAATACACATCTCACTTACTCAAAAGAAATGACATTTTGCATAAAGTAATTGAACTGTTTTTAGTACCATCATATTTTACATTTAACCGTTTGTATTTCCTCTTATTTTCAGTGGTGCTTTTTGTATTGACTAATAAAAACTACTCTTAGGTCTTTTTCATTTTGAATAAGTTTACAACAGTGCAACAAATATCATTATTATTATGTTTATAACATTACATATTAAATATTGTTATTATGTATGTGTTGATGTGTTGATGCGGTTGGTGTGTGTTGATGTGTGTGTGTTGCAGCACCGGTTCCAGCTGCAGAACCCCCTGCAGGCGGCGCAGGCCTTCAGTCCTCGGGAAGCGGCGCTGGAGGACGAGGAGCTGAGGCTGAGCGCTCACACACTGCTGCTGCCCACCAGAGGACAGATGGAGGCCCGCATGATGGTCACCGCCTTCGAGATGGGCCTGGACAACGTGAGCGAGGACGCCGTCAGCACCGTGTTCTGCGTGCTGGAGGGGTGTGTGTGTGTGTGTGTGTGTGTGTGTGTGTGTGTGTGTGTGTGAGAGAGTGTGTTTGAGAGTGTGTGTGAGAGTGTTTATTTGTGTGAGTGTGTGTGTTTGAGTTTGAGAGTGAGAGTGTGTCTGAGAGTGTGTGTGTGTGTGTGTGTGTGAGAGAGTGTGTTTGAGAGTGTGTGTGAGAGTGTTTATTTGTGTGAGTGTGTGTGTTTGAGTTTGAGAGTGTGTGTTTGAGAGTGTGAGAGAAAGTGAGAGTGTGTGTGAGACTGTTTATTTGTGTGAGTGTGTGTGTGTGTTTGTGTTTGAGAGTGAGAGTGAGAGAGTGTGTGAGACTGTACTTGTGTGGGAGAGTGTGTGTGAGAGTGTTTATTTGTGTGAGTGTGTGTGTTTGAGTTTGAGAGTGTGTGTGTTTGAGAGTGTGAGAGAAAGTGAGAGTGTGTGTGAGACTGTTTATTTGTGTGAGTGTGTGTATGTGTGTGTGTGTGTGTGTGTGTGTGTGTGTGTGTGTGTTTGTGATTGAGAGTGAGAGTGAGAGAGTGTGTGAGACTGTACTTGTGTGGGGGAGTGTGTGTGTGTGAGAGAGAGAGTGAGTGTGTGTGAGTGAGAAGTGTGTCAATCAAATTTTTTTTTTGATAAATTATAATCATGACTGCTGTCACCTGTAAGCTCAAATCAGGAGAATGTGGACTCATACATATGCTTTACTTGATCTTATCTACTTTCCTGATTCATGATGTTATCATAAATATTAACACTCTTCATTATGAAACCTGGTGAAACTCAAAAGCAAAAACAATGACGTTCCTAATATTAATTCATAAATTATATTCATGTATTCCTATTAAAAAAAACAAAAAGCCTTTGTAGTGTGGCACAGATCTTCAGTCTTGGACAACACAGTTCAGATCATGTGTGGATTTATTACAGGAGGTTTGATGGCAGATTTATGCAGCAAACTGTGCAAAAGACTGAATATCTCAACAGAGATCTCTATACTTCAACTTACGTGATTCTCAATGTTTTCAGATCCTCAGCTATTTTTTTCCCGCAGTGTAAGAAAGAAGGTGTGCAAATGGTTGTGAAGATAAATTAAACACAGGGCAGAAACAGTGTGCTTTTATGAGAGAAGCTCTGACCGGGGGCAGAATAATGGCTTCATCTTGATCAGCGTAATTGAGAGTAATCAGGATGAATGTCCAGCTGTTCTCTAGTGTGAGTCAGATCCTGTATTCTCCGTTTCTCAGGTGCATCTGAAGGATATCCTCACGGCTCTGGTGTCGCAGAGGAAAGCCTATCGTCTGCGTGATGGTCACTTCCAGCATGCGTTTGGCAGTGACGTGACGCCGCGGCCGTACCTGAAGAACAGTCTGCCGGCGTACCTCAGCGTCACTCAGTGGCACGTCTCTGTTCTGTGCTCTGTGTTTAGTTTAGAGTGGATGAACTGCTCTGCTAATGACTGAGAGGATCTGAGGACTGGTGCCGCAGATGCTCAGTGACTGATGGTGTGTGTTTGTGGTGTGTTGCAGTCCTCCTGCGAGCGCGTCTCTCCCCGCCGGGCCTCCTCCTCAGGTTCTGCCGGACGATGCGGAGCAGCAAGCTGCGCTCCTGCTGGCGTGTTCGGCTGACCGTCTGCCTCCGCCGCTGCGGCCCGTCGGTGTCTTCGACCTGCTGGAGGCGCTACAGGTGCGTCTCAGGATCAGCACACACTCACCAGCTGCGTGTCCAGCCAAAGATGAGAATTTCACTTATGAGAAAACTCGAATATCAGATTAAACATCTGTGAATAAAGCACTGTTTCCATCTAACAAGTCAAAGAGAAAACTGACACTAAATATCACTAAGAAATGTAGGAGAAGATGAATATAATAATTTTTATATATGATAAATGACTTGCGCCTGAGAGCGAGCAGACGAAACTCAATAAATGCAGTCAGTGCTTTCGGAGGCGGATGCTGCTGTTTGTGAGCGCAGTCGTGTAAGACACTTATACAGAAATACTCTGACGACAGACTTTGCTCAGGCTTCTCAGAACGACTGAAACAACTCACAGATGCTGTGAACGAGATCAGTCTGCTGGTCAGTCAGGTTATCCCGTCTCATCGTGCAAACTCACATGACTTTTTTTGATGTGCATGGAGGAATTTATTCAGCAAATGTGTTTCCATCATAGTTTATGTGCATTTTTCTTATCAGATAAAAAGTTTATCCTACTCAGTTTAGAGTTTATGCACATCTTGATGTTTCCATCCAGCCTTTTTTTTTTAATGTGATATTCCAAAATGCACATAAAAATAGGTGGATGGAAACAGCTACTGTCTGTAATTAGATAGAAGAAAACAACAACAAAAGAATGCAGAGTGGTTAGTAATGTGGAAAAATAATTTTGAAGGTTTTTGTTTTTCTATTTTCTGGATTCACTTTAGTTTTAAAGTTTTAGTAATTTTTTTGTGTTTGCTATTTGAATTCTTTTTATATATATATATATATATATATATATGTGGGTAGTTGATGTATCAATGTGTCCTATGGTGTGACGGAAAAAAACACTCTAACATCGAAAATAATCCTCTCTCATGCTATTTGTAACTCTAAGAATGAAGATACATTTTTCTCATGTTATTTGTACAGGTGCATCTCAATAAATTAGAATGTCGTGTATATACATAAAATACATTAAAGTGAAAAGTTCATTTATTTCAGTAATTCAACTCAAATTGTGAATAAATTCAATGCACACAGACTGAAGTAGTTTAAGTCTTTGGTTCTTTTAATTGTGATGATTTAGGCTCACATTTAACAAAAACCCACCAATTCACTATCTCAACAAATTAGAATACTTCATAAGACCAATAAAAAATTTTTTTAGGGAATTGTTGGCCCTCTGGAAAGTATGTTCATTTACTCTATATGTACTCAATACTTAGTAGGGGTTCCTTTTGCTTTAATTCAGCGTGGCATGGAGGGGATCAGTTTGTGGCACTGCTCAGGTGTAATGGAAGCCCAGGTTGCTTTGATAGCGACCTTCAGGTCATCTGCATTGTTGGGTCTGGTGTCTCTCATCTTCCTCTTGACAATACCACATAGAGTCTCTATGGGGTTGAGGTCAGGCGAGTTTGCTGGCCAATCAAGCACAGTAACACCATGGTCATTGAACCAGCTTTTGGTACTTTTGGCAGTGTGGGCAGGTGCCAAGTCCTGCTGGAGAATGAAATCAGCATCTCCAAAAGCTTGTCAGCAGAAGGAAGCATGAAGTGCTCTAAAATTTCCTGGTAGATGGCTGCGTTGACTGGACTTCAGAAAACACAGTGGGCCAACACCAGCAGATGACATGGCAGCCCAAATCATCACTGACTGTGGAAACTTCACACTAGACTTCAAGCAGCTTGGATTCTGTGCCTCTCCACTCTTCCTCCAGACTCTGGGACTTTGATTTCCAAATGAAATGCAAAATTTACTTTCATCTGAAAAGAGGACTTTAGACCACTGACAAACAGTCCAGTTCTTTTTCTCCACAGTCCACGTAAGACGCTTCTGACGTTGTCTCCGGTTCAGAAATGGCTTGGTAGCGAGCGTGGTGACTCTTCATGCACTGACTCCAGCTTCAGTCCACTCCTTGTGAAGCTCTCACAAGTGTTTGAATCAGCTTTGCTTGACAGTATTCTCAAGCTTGCAGTCATCCCTGTTGCTTGTGCACCTTTTCCTACCCAAATTCTTCCTTCCAGTCAACTTTGCATTTAATATGCTTTGATACAGCACTCTGTAAACAGCCACACCTTTCAGCAATGACCCTCTGTGACTTACCCTCTTTGTGGAGGGCGTCAATGTTCTTCTTCTGGATCATTGCCAAGTCAGCAGTCTTCTCCATTATTGTGGTTTCAAAGAACAAGAGATACCTGGAATTTATATTGTAGGGATGGTCATTAATTGAAACTCAAATGTAAATATTCTAATATTTTGAGATACTGATTCTGATTTTGACTTTGATTAGCTGTAAGCTCTAATCATCAAAATTAAAACAAAAAAACTTTTTAAATGTTTTACTTTACATGCAATGAATCTAAAATACTGTATATGAAAGTTTCACTTTTTGAAATAACTTACAAGAAAAAATGAACTTTTTCATGACATTCTAATTTATTGAGATGCACCTGTATGTTTTTTTTCTACATTTTTTGCTGTCACACCATAGGACACAGTCCAATTTTTATTTGTCAACTACCCATGTCTATATGGTTTTATTACTTTTTATTTCAGATTTTAGTACTTTTTTAGAAAGTTCAACTAAATGAAAAGTTTCCTGAAATAAAATACATTTAAGGTGTTTTCTTATATTTTTAGTTAATATTTATTTTAAAGTAACACATGTTTGTTTTTGTTTTTTAATTGATTTTAGTTAACTATAAAAGCCCTGCCTTCAGTCAGGTTACAATCCCAGCGTGCCGATGACTGTCCATCGTCTCGGCTCCAGTCTCTTCTCTCAGACGGCTGTTTGTCGTGACGGATCCTAGCCTCACATAGAGGTGCTGGTCCTGTGGTTGAGCCGTGTCTGGTCTGCTGTAGTTATCGGAGCTGTGTCTGGTGTCTGCCGTTGAGCCGTGTCTGATCTGGTGTAGTTATCGGAGCCGTGTCTGGTGTCTGCCGTTGAGCCGTGTCTGATCTGGTGTAGTTATCGGAGCCGTGTCTGGTCTGGTGTAGTTATCGGAGCCGTGTCTGGTGTCTGCGGTCGAGCCGCGTCTGGTCTGGTGTAGTTATCGGAGCCGTGTCTGCGGTCGAGCCGTGTCTGGTCTGCTGTAGTTATCGGAGCCGTGTCTGGTGTCTGCGGTCGAGCCGCGTCTGGTCTGCTGTAGTTATCGGAGCCGTGTCTGGTGTCTGCGGTCGAGCCGTGTCTGATCTGGTGTAGTTATCGGAGCCGTGTCTGGTGTCTGTGGTTGAGCCGTGTCTGGTCTGGTGTAGTTATCGGAGCTGTGTCTGGTGTCTGTGCAGGTCCAGCGGCGGGTGATGGCGTCTCACAGCGTGTACGCTCTGAACATGGAGAGGATCCTGGCCCGGCTCTGGCACCCGAGCCACGAGGAGCTGGAGCAGGACCTCATCCACCACCAGCATCTGGCCAGCAGAGAGGGGCTGCTGGTCAGCTGAGAGAGAGATGAAGACCACCGGACACACCGCTCCATCATCATCATCATCATCACAGACACGGGCTCCACATCAGCCAGACTCACACACACTCAAACACTTCTGGGCATTACTTTCTTTAAAAAGGCCGTAAATATGATTTTGTAAATATTTGTGTATTGTATTCATGTCTAGTTTTTGTAAGTATTATAAATATAAATCTGAAACGCTGTGCCTGTCTACATGTAGTGTTTTTATATCCATTGCCTGTTCTCTTTAATTACTTGTTAATCGATGCATCGCATTGACTTTAGAGGCAAAGTAAAAAGAAATTAAATGAATATCTGACTCATGACACACTGTAATTACATAATATAATTTCTTATCACTTTCAGCTGTTTAAGAGTTTTGTGTATTAACACAGGCTTTCAGGGATAGTGCTGAGATTAATTAGGATCTCATCTACAGGCCAGTAGAAACTGCTGGACAGATGAGAGTCGCAGAGGTCAGCATCTGAACTACACACGTTATCCTCTAATATTATGCACTAAAGTGACTTAACAGATCACATGTATTCCTTTAATAATCACTGAGAATCACTAATAAGCAACCTGGTCCACATGAGCTGGGGTTGAACATGAACAAACATTTGTGTTGAGTTCAGGTGTGTATTTTTCAGAGATAATTGTGAGGGAAAGTACACACATGCATATTTAGACATTGGAAATGTGTATTATTATGCAGTGTAGTGTTAGTGTCATATCTTAATGTAACCGTAGTGTTTTGTGTTTGCTTGGGCTTCATTATTTATACTGGTTACACTGTAAAGTGATAAAATAGGCCTATGCATCATAGTAAACATGATTTTTTGGGGGGGAAAATGTAGAAAGAGTCTAAGAGAAAAAAACCAAATGCTCTTTTGATATACTAGAGTTATATACTAGTATATACTATATACTTATATATATCATACTTATATATATGATATACTATAGAGCCTAGGTCGGCAATTAGCGGCCCCCGGGCCACATGTGGCCCGCAAGCAAAAACATCTGGCCCGTGAGATTGTTTGAACTAGAGAATGAAAATAAAAAAAAATAAATGATACTTTTTTAAAAATCGGACTGACAGTCTCAAAAAAGCTCTTTATTTGGAAACCTCATTTTTCAGAACAGAAACATTTCAATCGATCTAAATTCTTAT
>JAFVLL020035189.1:0-10989 GCA_021397915.2 Tor tambroides
GTATTACCTTTGCAAAACTACAGTCTCTGCAGAAATTCATTATTCTTAATTAGCATTTCTGTAAACAGCATCAACCCCCATCATTTGCCATACAGGAAAATCTCTGCGGTGCATTTCCACTAACAGTCTCGAACGCAGCAATTTGTTGCAGTTGTTTCTAGTTATTACTTCAGTTGTTCAGCGAGAGAGGAGGGGAAAATGGAGTAGAACATTCCTAGACACTGCTTTGTCTTCACAAACACACATCCAGACACCTATTATTCACTATTATCTTTTAACAATGAAATTTACTGCTGTTTGAATTGTCTTTAATGCAGCCTGGAGGTAATATCCCATGATTCCCCACTAGACAGCCACTTTAGTGAGCTCTTTAACTCCCTTTCAACTGCCTTTACTCATCTATTCATTCATTTTACAATAACATACTCTAGCTGTAACAGCCAACAACAACCTGTGTTTGGGTTTTATTTAGTCTTGTAGTGCTGGTAAAGAGTGCGCGTGTGTGTGTGTGTGTGTGTGTGTGTGTGTGTGTGCGTGCGTGCGTGTGTGCGCATTGGTTTTGCTTGTATGTACGTACGTGTGTGTGTGTGTGTGTGTGTGTGTGTGTGCGCATTGGTTTTGCTTGTAAAATTGTGTATGTACACTCAAGGTGTGGGATGCCAAGTGTTGCCTTCCTTATAAAAAGAAATCACTATTTTGGAACAAAATGAGAAGCAACAAACAGGAAGACCATTAAGACATAAAATTTCACAAAATTTGCTTGGCTGTTTACTATTAAAGAGATACACTGTTAATAGCATTGTTGTTTTTTTTATCATATAATATATAACATTTTATAATAATGAGAGAAAATGTAGTTTAATATATTTATATTTTTTTAGTTATAATTATATAATTAGGTTTGTATATTAATAAATCTACACATTTTTACAGATATTGAAGTCATTTCAACAAACAGGACTTAGATGTTACAGTTGTTTAATACTTGTTCACAAATAAGCAAAAAAATTAAACATATTTTTAATTGCATAATTATTATAAATAGCTTTTTCATTACTTTAAATTAACAGAGACTAAATGTAATATTTCTAATAATTTAGAAATTCATCACTATTAAAGTGAACTGCCAAAACCAAAGGATTAGATTTTTTTTTTTTTTAAATGATGAAAAACTGATAATTATGATGAAAAGCACCTGTGGTATACACATTGACCTATTCATTTTAACATAAAATATTGATGCTAAAATACTCAAATGCAGTTCAGATAGTGTATGTTTAATTGAAATATATCTCTCTAAGAGGGAGACATTATGCAAAGTTGCAAAGTTGCAATGACAGTCAATTGTTCATGGTCACGGTGGCATAATCTGTCCAAACAGCTCCATTCCGAAGAGGTCGAGGGTTATCGATCCCGGCCACGGTCACATTTCATCTCCATGAACATTTTTAATTGACGTGGATCTGCTCTTATGGATTATAGGCTAGAGAAAAGAGACACACACCTGGCTCTGATGTCAAGCTTGTATGACTCTCCATATTCTTCCGCTCCTTTAATCCCTACTTTCTTGTTAGCCTTAATCAGATTCAATGTTTTTAATGGAACGTATGCTAATGATTCTGTTTTTATCTTATTTCCACTGATCAAATAGTCCACCGCAGCGATTGTGTTTCAAACACTCACCTCAATCCCACCCCTAAAAACATCACTAATCATAAATGAAGTACTTTGACTACTTTACATAAAGCCAGTTAGGGAGGAGAGGGGCTAATCAAGAGTAGATCAAACGACTCGTCTTTAATTGAAGTGCAAAAACGGACCCTCTTTCTTTTTTTTCTGTTTGTAGGGCCGATTCAGGCAGCGGCTCTCAGGTCTCTGTCAGGAGGCCTGCTTCTCTTCCCACAACTCCCAGAAGACCACACCGCTACGGACAACAGATGAAGTGCAGCGGTCGCGGTGGGAAATGTAGTCTGCTACTCGACGGCTTGGGCGGCTTGACGGTACGTGACTAATTAGGTCAGTTCCTTTGGCAGCTGCAGGTGAGAGGTGCTCGCTCGTGTTTGCTTCGTGTTGAACACCTCCGGGACGGTGGTGCTTCAGAGCCTTGGGTTTTTATGGATTGCTGGGGTGATATGAGTGTATACGGCCCATGTGTATATTTGTGAAAAAGTTCCGGTTCAAAGAATCAGTTTGAGCACTACAACATCCATGAGGTGAAAGTCATAAAGAACCAGTGTTCGTACCATTCAGACTTCTGGTCAACTCATACAGTTTTGTGATTTCTTGAACATGAGATACATTGCACTAATTTGCACAACAGTTACTTAAATGTATATAAGGGCCTTGCTCAAGTATATTGCTCAGTCGTGGTATTGAGGATGGAGAGAGTGCTGGACATTCACTCCCCCACCGACAATCCCTGCCGGACCTGAGACTCGCACCCACGACCTTTGGGTTACAAGTCCGTCTCTCTATCCATTAGGCCACGACTGCCCCAAATAATAATAACTGTGCTATAATTATCACATTCTGGAACTTACAAAAGTGGTTATTATACATTAATTTCAAAATGGCCAAATACCAGTTGAAGAAAAACATCTTTGAAAATAACTGAAGCAAAACAGGCAAATGTTTCCATATTAATTTTATTACTCAAAGAAAAGAAAAGAAAAAAAAAACCTACCAAGATGTCCATAGGGGTGTTTTATACGTTGTGGCATGTGCAAGGCTGTGATAAGTGTCTGTTGCCATTTTAAAACAAGATTCAACATCATTGATAGCTGCCGATTTGTGATTGCATTACCTATGGAGTCGCTAGAAATGTTTAAAAATAGATTTGAAGAGGCAGCGTTTTATTTTCAATCGATACGTGTCATTTTTCATCGTTGTATTTACAAGCATGCTCGCTCTGGATGTGCAAAAGGGTACTTCTCGTCTCTTTTTCGTCACTAAAAATGTATCCACGTAATAACAACCTCAGGATAGCAAATGCTAAAGCATTTTTACAAGTCTTTATAAACAGGTAAAAACAGAAGGGGGAGTACTGTAATACTGTGTTTATAGCAACATCAAATGAACACTTTTTTTTTTTTTTACTTTTTAAGTTAAGGAGCAATAGAGAAAACATTGTCGCGGGGCAAAGTAAGACAGCAAAGACGTACAAAGAACGTTTGTTTCAAGATCACTTGAGCATCTGTTTGAAATGCTGATTAAAATACAATGGAAAACAACAAACCAGATAATAAAATAAACACCAGAATAATAAACATAGGGCAGGGAAACGACAACATGAGGAAAATATTTCTACACTTTCTAAAAAAAATACAAATTAGAAAAAAGGAAATGTTGATATAGAATCCCTTTCTTAAAAGGCAAAACAACAAACGTAGACAATGTTTATTAAAGAAGCACGTGTCTTATTTGGAGTCTGTCCACATAATATTTGTCTCTTTTGTCCCTTCATGTAGAGGTGCTGCGGACAAAGTTCTCTACAGACTCGTCAAGACTGTTGTGCTGTTCAGAATCACTGGTGCACAGAATCATGGGGGATCAGCAGATAACACTCAATAATAATAATATTAATAATATTATTAATAATAATAATAATAATAATAAACTGAAGATTAGGGTGATGCTGTGTGCTTCACATAAAGAAGGGTAATTCATCAGGGAATTAGATTTTAATCCAGGAAAAAAAACACTTCTTTTAATCTCAAAAAAGTGTGGGATGTAGAAGTAGTCAAAACAAGAGAGAGAGACATTTTTTTTTACAAGGTGGTGCATGTGGTGTTGAAAGGTCGCCAACAAGCAGTGCTCCAGAAACAGACACACATGCATCTGATGAGGACCGCAAACGCACTGCACCTCCACACACATACACGTACATACACACTCGAGTCCTGTACACGGTTTCAGGTGCCTGGTCTTCAGCACCCGCACCACTTTTCCTCCGGGAAAAAGCCCCACAAACTCCTCTCCACGTGGCCCCGTCTGTCTGTGGGCTGAGCTGAGCTTTCTGTCGTGGGACTAAAGATGCCAGAGGCTTCAGTACATGATGGGAGGTTTGGAGTAGGGTCTGTTTTCTGTAATCAAGAAGATAAAATGCATGAGAGCCAGTGAATTTTATATAGAATTTTAATCATGTAATTAATTTTTTTTTACTAGTGGGTGCAGGACACTAGTTCATTTATGTAAGTGAGGATTGCAAAATAAAGTAAACTGTGACACATTATACCCAAAAACTCTTCATACAGTGGACTACCAGTAAAACTGATAAATTTGGGACCAAAAATTTGATTTGACACTTTGACCTGACCATGTTTTGTTACATGCCTTTCTGTCAAAGTTATCTGACATTATCAAAATGAATTTTTTCTGACACAGTCTAACTCTGAGTTCTTGTCATATGTTATTACCATTTTCTAAACTACAGCAAATAAACTGATAATGTGAGAAATTTTGAAGGTGTCTGAATAAATTTTGGTTTGACTGTATATATAATATTCTTCAGATTTTAGAGCTGTAACAGTCAATTTAATAATATGAAAATGAGGCATAATATAATTTTGAAAACATTCAATTTTAGCACACCAGTGTTCAAATTAATATTCCACCACCCCCAAGAGAATCACAAGACTTCGTAATTCAAGAATCATAATTAAAAAAGGAACAAAAACAAAGACATTAATGTCTTCCAACATCAAAACTTAGCAAGTTTTCAGAATGAATCATGTTTGCGGTGGCCGTAAAGCACTAGATCAGAGAGAAACAGCTGGTGGTTGAGGGGCAGGAGTGCTGCAGATGCATGTTAATCAGAGAGCTCGCAGCGCACCGTCACACAGGAAGCAGTTCATTAGGACTCGAGTGCTTTTACATGTTCAACATCCTCGTTTCTGCAAGCACCAACAGATGAGCTCATATGTATGCAGGATGTAAACAAAACAGCACTCAAGGTACATGGACTGCAAGAGCGTAAGAGAGGGAGAACAGGACATTAAACTGAGCGTGTTTATGTCCCTGCGCATAATCTATAGGTCACCCCAAACCTGTTCACTTTGAAACTGGACATGGTAAAATGACATTTCGGATGTCCAGTGGTTATGTAAAAAAGTCACGTTGATTGGTGACACTTTCCACAAATTGGGCATTATTGACTGTATTCAACAATTTTGATATAATTTGTTAAATTGGTATACATTTTATTGGAGTAAAAATTATTTTTTTATTTTTATTAAATTAAGAATTATCAAATTATAATAATTACTACTTTTAATTGCAAAAAAAACAACACATTTTGTTACACACTGGAAGTGTGATATACACATTTACAATTTACACATCTACACAAATTGTTGCATTCACTGCGTTTGTCAGGCTCAAAAATTTCCTAACCGAACTTTAAAAAAATGATCAATAGCTTTATCAATAAATCCAAATTAACAATTTGTTTCAAAACTAGCTATGCCATACTGCGCGACAGCTTAATTTACATTTGTACTAATTTGTACAAATGTAAATTGTATTTTACAAATGCATTTTAAAATTACATTAGTACTTAATTTACAGAATAATATTAATACATTTATTAATAATTACATATTCCACAGGCTTTTTAAAATAAATAACATTATCAAATTAATCTTTTTTTAATCTATTTGTGTTTCTATTAATCTATTTGTGTTTATTACTATAACAGAATCACACAAATTAGAATTAGTTTTAAAACTGTATTCAGACATGTTCCTAATTTTGCCAAGATGGTTGGAACCATAAAACAGCTAATATAACCTTATTTTAACTTCTAGAGGTTTTCAGTAAACTATCCATGAACAAACTGTTCTTAACCTTCAGAAACGTTTGACTCTTAAGAATTTCAGACCTTATTTTTGGACTCTGTATTTGTGCAAAGTGCCTGATTTTCTGATGAACTGTCTGTGAACTGAAGCTTTCTCATTCAACCCTTTTTGTTTATAAACCCACATAGAGCATGAATATTAAATGTGCCATATAACACACTACATGTGACATTCATACTATACATGAACCATTTGAAATGTATGAATGCCACATTGAGGCCTGCTGGTGCTGAAAGGAGGGAGAGACGCCAGAAGAGATAAATAGAAGGCGGGTATTTCACTTGCTCTGAAATATGAGTTACGAGTAATATCCTGAAGTGCAATTAATTGAGTCCTATGGCTGACAGCAGACTAAATCTGCCATGAAGAAGCTGCACCCTGGAGACACCGGAGCAAATAGTTCATACACTTAATACAGAGACCTGACAGAGCAGGACATTATCCGTTTTGTTAAGCAGGAGGTGGGCCAAAATACCAGTATTCAATGCATCAAGATTCATTTCTCTTTTGTGGATATCAGTGTTTTCACCGTGTCACATGCTAAACAAAAAAATAAAAAATAAAAATGGATTTTAAAATTAAAGGTATCATAGGTGATTGTCTTCAGAAACATTTTTTGTTATTCTGGTTGAAAGTCTCTTCACATCCTGATAGCAATCATTAAGTTAAGTGGTCTAAATGTATTTATCTGTATTTATATATTCTGTGGAAGGTGTAGGACCAAGAAATGTCAGTCAATCAAAACCCTCGAACCCGAGCGCTTTAATTTTCTCTCCTACCTGCCTGTCAACGTATGTATTTGCATACCTTCCATCTCTGTTCAAGGCAGACATGACACTGTCATTAGCGGCTGTTCACGCACGCTATTGCAGACAGAGCGAGAAATGGCAGGCAAACATCAACAACCCGATCTTCCTTCCTGGTAATGTAGTACTTTCACACCTGTGCTATAAAGTTTTCTGACCGTAACACATGAGATGTAGCCCAGCGGTTCCCACTGCAGTCCTCGCGCTCCCCGCTCTGCAAATTTTGCATGTCTCGCTTAGTTAAAACACCCGATTCAGATAAGCAGCTCAGCAGAAGAGAGCTTACGTGCATGAACTGTGTTCCGATTGACATGCTTCCCGTCACAGTAGCTCATATTGCTCCCTACTCCCTGAGCAGGGGAAATCCTTCAGAACATTCATTCATGGATTGCGCTGCGCAGCATCTTCACACACAGACGAAACTTACTAGAGAAGTGTGACATAATATACCTCTGTAAATAAATACCATTTAAATTCACGTCTAGCACACTTTAATTGCCCTTTGTATGGAACATATATGCTTGCTTTGAACTGGACCGTTGATGTAGCCTATTGTAGTAATTTAATGTTGTCTCTGGTATTCTGCTCTTTGAGCGTATGTGTGTTCAGGGGGCGTGGCTTTGGACGGCGATTACAGGGAGGGTGGGACATTCGCTTTCAGTGCTATCAGGCTAAAGTTAGCATTTTCCGAGATCTCCAACGGCACCTTTAATTTTGCTCATTATTTTGGATCTTATAACCTCGTAGTAATTGTAAAAATATTTTAAAAAATAATTAATTTTAAAATACACTGTCACACAGGACAAGTTTAAAATTAAATTAGCAACATTTTTATTATTATTTTTTTTTTTAATATTCATTCAATTCAAGATAAAATGCAAAATTGAATTCCAGCACTGAAGAATGTAATTCCACATATGGACAAGATGTTCTCTCCAATTCTGTAAAATTCAACAAGAATTTTATGCAAATGAAAGAATAAATAAATGCACATTTCAAATATAAATTAAATATTGTATATAAGGAGACTATCAGTAAAATAATATCTGCTGTTGGCTATTTTCATATTTACATATTCACATTTTCTTCATTAATTTTATCGATTTGTAGCCCTAACGGAAAGCTTCCAAGTTATATTCAGAGGCAACCGTTTAAACCTCACATTCTCCTACTTGCATCAGTATTTCAGTAAATAACTGTTGCCAGCGATGAGGTCAGCCCTATGAATCTTTGGCTCTTTTGCCCCACATGTAGGATACTGTAAATAGATGGATGGGGAGGTGAGGGTGGTCCTCCTCTGGGACCTTCTCCACAACACACGGCTCCCCTCCATATAACCCCGGTCTCATTTATTCTCGAAACGCAAAAACCACCTTCCTCATCCTTGATTATTCATCCTCGTTATATCACAGCAGGATACCAATTAATAGGTTGAAAACTTCTAGATATGAATGGTGTAGTGAAGTTACGGAATTCCATACGGAATCGATTCTTGGAACGTGTGCGGAATTCTCCGGAATTGAGTGTGACTGCAACGTTTTGAGTTCGGTTTGCTCCATCTTAATTACATTTTCACCTCGCCTCCCTTCTTCACTCCCTCTCTCTCTCACCACTCCACGCTTCTCTTAATCGGCTTGTAAAATGATGTCACCTTCTTTTGTGTTCAGCAGTTTTCTGTTAGCGCCACTTGTCTTGATTAATCAGAAAAGGCACGGGTCATCGTAATGGCCCAACACGGGTGGAACCTGAGAAAGCGCAAAAAGCTTTTAGCCCGACGAGTGGGATCTCGGCAAGGACAATCAAAGCTAATGAAATCAGCTGTCACTGCTAAGCTTGCAAAACTGTGAAGTCCGACTTGGGAGAGAAGCACAGGCTAATTAGATTTTTGCTGGCTGTAATGGATAAATGTGGAGAGGCGCGGGAGCTTGGGGAGGGGTGGAGCGGACAACAGACTTCATACACAAACTCCCCAGGTGGGGTGGCTGCCAGACTTTGTAAGCTGATTGCACAGACACCTTTCCTCTTTCAGCTTGATGGAACTTCTAGATAAAGAAGTGTAGAGATAAAGTGATGATCTGTGCATCCGAGAGAGTGCGGGATCATTATGTTTCTCCTTCCTGGACAAAACCGAACATTCCATTAGATACGCTCTTCCTTTAGTTTGTTACAGTTTAGATCGAAAAAGGACTCTACGGTCATGACAAATATTGTATTATTGAATATTTCTCTTCATATTGTCGTGTTAATCATTTTGTGGCTTCCATGAACAAAAGTGAACCTCAAAACGTTGTGAATCAAATAATTTAAAGCTCATTCAGTAGGAGTCATTACTTCCTATAAACCAATTTTATCAAGTATTGAATATACGGCATCCATAATCGCAGTCTCAATTCATGTACAGCCCTAAACTGAATTATCAACTGGAAATCTACTGAACTTGTTTTTCCCCTTTAGCGAGGTATCAGAGTGTAATGCAAAGCTGTTTTTTTCCATTGTAGAGCACTGATCACTACTCCTGCAGAGTGTGTCAGAGCGATTACGCTCCCATTGCCGAGAGACTCATTTGCAGCTCATATTAGCCTCTGCATTATGGGGGGAAGGTCTGATCTTCATGTTTCCTGGTTCTGCTCATTGTTCTAAAGGTCAGGGGCATTGTGACGGAGCTCTAACACTAATCCCTGCTGCTGTTATGCTCACATTAGTGACGCCTCAACTCAAGTCACAGACTACATTCCACGGGCCTCCAGAGTGCCACTAAAATGGTCACGAATGAAACAAAAACAGTTTTTCAAAATTAACTGGGAATTGTTATTTGTCATTTAAAGATACATAGAATATTGTTGTAATAAATGCTATTCATTAAAAAAATCATAATAATTAAGCATAACAAGGTCTGACTGAAAAGCCCCTAAATGGACTTGATGGGAAAAAAAATGGTTCAATACTTCTGCGTTCTCCAGCAAAAGTTTTGCATTCCCCTGAGAAACTTTGCATTCGTGGGCAATTTTTTGCCTTCCCCGATAAACTTTTTATTTCAAATGTTTTGTGTTCCCTTGAGAAACAAACGTGAGGCTTCTTGCAGAACTCAAAAACTTGCGAGTGAACACAAAGCATGGAAATATAATTTTTCCTCCCATCTCATCTTTATTTCCATCACCATGTCTTCCATAATGTTGAATCCATTGCAAGGGAAACTTTGGGAGTAATATGGATAACATGTTAGAACCATCAACACTATTTTTTTCCCCTCCAAACAGCCAGAAATATTCTTACAAAACAAAGTGACCTTTATGACACAGATCAGGATTGCTAGTGACAGCATGGGAACTAAACTGCTTCTGATCAACCACCTTTATCAAGCGATTCTGTAGTTTGTTAACTAAAAAAAGCTATTGGGCTCCTAAATGGTTTTTATTTTAGGAGCCAGTGCTTTCCTAGTCAATTTTTATGCCTGAAAGAAAGTGCAGCAAAAGGAATACCGTACGATTTCAAGATGAGTGCTTCTCAACTAGTGGGTCATGACCCAAAATTGGTTTCATGGTCTCGGGACTGTTTAGAATTGTTTCGGGATTGTTACTTTTTTACAATAAGCAAATGTGATTGTGTTTGATCATCACTTAATGGTTGAAAACCAACTCAAAAGCACTACATTTTTTTTTTCTTGAGTCACAAGTTACTTGATGTCTCACAAGATTTGACAACAGCATGTTCTATTCTGTCTCCAGATGTCGGCCTACAAAATAACAATTGATGTATTTCTCAGTCTAGTCTAAGGCTGCATGTCTTTGATCTGCAGGTTTTTGCAGATCTGACCTGGAGTTGAAAGTTGAAAGTGACTTTGAAACACGAGATGGGCCACAGATTTAGGGTGAAGTTGTGTCTGATTCAACCCGAGAAACCTACCATCACCCGCCGATGACCCCTTTACACTGCGAATGAACCCGGGTGCCGCCCCAAAAAGGAAAAAAAAACAAAAACGGCGATATCTACTCTGCAAACGCTTCAGCAGTGCTCTGATACAACGCCGCTGTCAAAGCCAGAAGAAAAATGGATGTCTCTTTATTTGCAGACTGTGAAATTGGCTATATAGGGGAAAAAACATTTCGCTCATTTTCAGCGGAGCACTTTGCAGCCCATTTCCACTGCATCTTCTGTAAACATATGTATTTATTCACCTTCCCCCAGCCCCACATTTCAATAAGATGTACGGCAGCGGGTCTTTAATTCGCCGTCAGACGTGTTGATAATAGGTCCCATTTATCAAACGCAACTTTTGGCCAGATTTGGGAGGCTAGCTTGGAGGGAAGGGGGAAAGACAGATGGAACAG
>JAFVLL020035191.1:0-12766 GCA_021397915.2 Tor tambroides
AACTTAATAACTTTGCATGCTGAAAAGACCGAACACGCAAGAAACCTTCATCCACCATTGGATACCTTCTTTGGGCCAAGTGCGTGGACCTTACAACTATAAGTGTACCTCAGGAAACATTATAAAATAATTTAAAAATGCATGACCTTTAAGGAACTGATATTATCCAGGTGTAGATAGAAATCTGTAATCATATAATAAAGATCTGTAAATCTGTAATCAGATAATAAAGGGGTCTCGTGGCACTTACCCACACAAGTGCGACTGTCATTGGCCACAGCGAAGCCATCGGGGCAGTAGCACGCTCCACCCTGCGGGCTGGGATGACAGCGGTACTCACAGCTCAGAGCAGAACACTGGTGCAAATCTACAAGAGAGACAGTTTTTGTAGGTAGTTACGCTAAGTATCTTGGGCACTTGAGTGATCACAATGTCTGTCACATGCATAATGTGATAAGACAGTCACATCAAAGCCCATTTGTCATCATCTGTGTTACACTAAAATGTGACTTTAACTCAGACATGCATTTATCAGGCATAACAGTTCATTATAGCTGTACTGTCATCAAATAAATACTTTGTGATAGGTTGTTAGGCTTGTTAGGAAACTTGCTGATGTTAACTTGTTAATGTTTGACACCACATCATCATTACATTAAAATTTACATCATGCTGATGTCAACACAAAATTGTTAACATTTAATTTAATTTACCACAGGTCAGATGTGCTGTAGTATTGCTCTCATCTGTTCCACCAGGGCAGTCAGGATGTTCATCACACACTTTGTTTATGGGAACACACATTGAAGAGCCGGGACAGGGCCATTCGCCAGGGTAACAGTCTCGGATACCTGGGTCTGAAAGTATGAGCATTTAGGGTTAACTGATTTACCATATGCTTTACTGATTGAATCTGTTGCATATTGACAGGAGAGAGGAGATGTGAATCTCACCACATCCATTCTCATCACTAAAGTCCCCACAGTCATTGATGCCATCACACACCCACTGCTGAGGCATGCAGCGTCCATTGCGGCAGGTGAACTCTGACCCACTACAGGTCTGATACTCTGGAAGAAGACAACATAGCAGTGCTTTATATGGAAGAAAAAACTATAAGTAAGCTATGTACTATGGTATTTACATGGTACTCAGAAGTACATGGTACTACCATGTCCAAAAATCATGGTACTTTTATCAGTGACCTAACATATATTTTGGACACCCACATTTACTTCCTAAAATATTATCTTTTGTAACCCATGCAGCTTTGGTAGAATAGTCTAGATCAGTGCTTCCCAAACCTGTCCTGGAGGACCCCCTGGCCTGCACATTTTGTATGTCTCCCTAATCAGACACAGCCAATTTAGTTCTTGCAGTCTCTACTAACGAGCTGATGAGTGGAATCAGGTATGTTCGATAAGGGAGACATACAAAAGGTGCAGGGCAGGGGGGCCTCCAGGACAGGTTTGGGAAGCGCTGGTCTAGATGTATTGTGGAACCCACCACAGTTTTGCTCATCACTGCCGTCTCCACAGTCATCCCAGTGATCACAAACAAAGGGCATTGGGATGCAGTATCCACTGGCACATTCAAACTGATGCGACTGACAATGCCTTGCTGTTTGAGGAGTGAAAGGCAAACAATATGAAAGGAAACGACCATGATGTACATGGTCAAATGTTGAACATTCTTCTGAACATGCTTTACTAACATCTGATTAATCACTACACTTTCACTCACTGCAATTGTATTCATCTGATCCATCTCGACAGTCTAGTATCCCGTCGCAGTGCTGAGTGTTGTTGTAGCAAGCGCCGTTAGCACATATCTTCTCTGTGCAGGCTGGGTAATCTGGATTCAACAAGAGGAAATTTGATGCATTTTATTGGAATTTCAAAACCTGATGATGATGACAAAATCTGACAATTCCTTGGTAACTGATTTATCTTGAGATTTTTATGTGTATTGGACAATTTAAAACAGTCATATGCTTTTCGTCTCGTAAAGATAACATTGCTTAAGACCTTTGTGACATTCATTACAGGCCTGTTTGCAATTAATTTTAGTTTAAATTCTGGTTCAGAGAATATCACTAACAACTAGAAATAATATATGCTACATGTCTTATGTTATATTCTAACAAATAATGATAAATAATAGAATTATTTATTCAAATGATATTTAGAATTTTCTGAATGTCTGACAGAATGAAAGATTTTATTTATTAGCAGCCTGTACTGCAAGTACTGCCACCAGTGTTTTATAGGCCTAGGCTGTACTGTTTGCTGACAGAGGTGCTAAAATAAACATGCACATTTGTTACGAAACAAACAGTAAGGGATATTTTGATTTTTATTCAGTTAAGGTTAAAATAGTAGGAATGAATTATATAAAAAATGAAATAAAAGAAATAAATAATTAAATATAATTAAAATATTATTGACCAAAAAATAATAAAAAAATAAAATTCTTAATTTCAGACAATTTTAAAAAAAATTACTACATACTGATCAATACGAGCCTGTATTGTCACTAAGGAATGGTAAATGCCACATTTCTTTTCATTGTATGAAAGAAAGAGACATTCTTACTGCAGTTGTTCTCATCAGAGTTATCCACACAGTCTGATACATGGTCACATCTGTATTGTTTGGGAATGCACTGCCCTTCTTGACAGGTGAACTGGTCTGGACTACATGTCTGCCCACCTTAGAAAACAAACAATAGGGTCATAGACCACCTCTGATAATACTCACATTTTTATTACTGAATAACTGTATTCTTTCTGTTATTTAAGGCACATAAATCATACCACAGGCTCTTTGCTCATCAGAGCCATCGGTGCAGTCTGGTTCTCCATCACATACAAATGCTAAAGAAATACACTCCCCTCCTGTCAGGCATTTGAACTGCTGAGAGCTACAGGTGGGTAAAGCTGAAAACATAATACAGAGAATGAGAAAATGTATGACCCTTGTTAAGGGTCAATCCAACAAGTCATTGTTCACCTAGAGATACTCACGACAGTTCTGCTCATCAGAATCATCTGTGCAGTCCTTTGTTCCATCACACCTCCAGTCTTCATTTATGCATTGACCATTACTACACTGGAACTGACCACTGGTGCACTGACCTGCTCAGAAAATTATGGGTTTTGTCTGACCAACCTTGGGTAATCTAATTTGACAAAACATCACTTAAACTAATAGCACATGCTGCAATTGGAAATGTGACAGGTGTGTTTTGTGTGCATATTGTCAAAAGAATTTGTTGGTGGTTTGAGAAATGGGCATCACTGCTACCAGAGGAACTAGTTCGTTAGAAATTAGCAAAGGTTCAGCCTAGAAAATGTCAGACAGTAACCTCAAGGTTAATGTAAAAGTAAATCTTAATGACTCTGAGGACTTAGGTTAATTAGGTAATTTAGGAGAAAAAAAGGAATTTGCAAGAAATAACTTGAGCAATGAGTAACTCTGTTTATGGGTTTAGTAGAATACCTGAACTCTACCTCATGTGATACCCCATAAAATTTGCAATATTAAACTCACTTTTGCAGAGTAACAAACTAAAGTCGCACATTTTTCAGTAGCCTGTAGTATGTAGCATGTAATTTTTCCATAACAAGCTACTTTATCCTACAAGAAGTAGGGTAGCGCATCCAAATGCTATATAGCTGTTTTTAATGTGGTTTAAATAAACACACTTACCTAAACTGTCTCTCAATTGTAGTGGTGACAAGTCTGGCTGGTTCTAGCGAGTTGGTTAGGCCTAATCATGTGTGTAAATTAGAGTGTTTTGCTGTATTTAGAGTAAATTTACCTGTTCAAATTTAATATTGTCACCCTAACTGTTTAATCATTCAAAACACCTCATTGTTGTTGTGCCAGGAAATAACTTAGATTTATAAATTATATCATTGGACAGTTGTATTTTTTATTTAAAAAATATGTTGCTCTTTTGAGTAACTTAAATGTATTTAACTACTTTTTTTTTTTGCAAAGTAGTTTCCCTGAAAGAAATTTTTCCATTTTACAAAAAATATACAGTATTTACATCAGTTTCACTAATTTCATTGCTCAAAATGTTCACAGTGGATAAATTGAAAGCAGTTGAGAATAGGCCTGTTGTAGTATTGTAACATCCTTCTACTTAATACACTCGCAGAAAAAAAGTACAAAAGCTGTCATTAAGGCAGTCCCTTTTCGAAAGGTACACTTTTGTACCTTTTAGAAACTATTATGTACAATTTAGGTACTAATATGTACCTTTAAGGTACCAATATGGACCCTTTAGGTACAAAGCTGTACCTTTCGAAAAGCTTTTGTACCATTATTTCTGAAAGTGTATTGTTTGTTTAATAATCATCAAAACCATACTTTACAAAAAAAAACCCTGCATCTAAATACAATCATATTTTCAAGTGCCAATACTGTACAGCAAAATATTACAATAAGAATGTAAATACTGAAATATTTGATCTGAATATTATATTAAAACATACCTTGCACGATGCAGGGTCCATGGGTTAAAAATAACATTGCTAAAACATAAAAACCTAATCTGTCCATTATTGCTTTATTTGGTCAAAACTTTGGCAAAGTTGAAGATAGCAGGCCATAGAATGAGAACAACTACTCTTATATTTCCGTAACCTTCTCAGTGTCCATCCATGGTGAGTTTGTCTCCAGACCAAAAATATCTTTGATGAGCTTCTCTCTTAAAGTAAGCAGGGACTGGATGAAGGAGACAAAGGTGCAGCCCTTTATGACCCTGACTCTGTATGACTTTAATCTAATATTAACTTTTTTCCAGTTAAACTTGTCAGCATCAGCAAAAACCTTCAATGTAATTTTTGTATAACAGGAGGACCAGCCTTTTATTTTCTCTTTATTGGTAAGATTTTTGCAACTCTTGCAGAAATATGGCCAATAGAATGTACTGACTGACAGATAAATGAGCTAGTTTCAGAATTAGTGAAAGCATTTTATGTTCAGTGTCAGATACTTCTAAAAAAAAAAAAAAAAAAAAAAAGAAAGAAAGAAAGCAAGAAAAGAGTGAATCATAAAAAAGTGTTTTGGGGTGCACGTTTATTCATAAGGTTTTCATGAATTTCTAAAAAAAATTATTATATATATATATATATATATATATATATATATATATATATATAATAATAATTATTTGGGTTTGTGTTAGATTTTGTTTCGCTACACTTACTGTAAAATGGCTAGGACTATAGTGTTTTTAAAGTTATTTTGGACCACTTTTTGGCACTCTGGGATATAATCTCATTTTCCCACCACTGTGTTATGAATACATTGCAGAGATGTTTTTACATGATATTTGCTTTTTGACTATACAATTTGTATGTTATCTTGGGCAAAACAAAATAAAAAAATATGGCCAAAGATAATCTTGACTCAAATTATATCTGTACGAATTTCATTACATAGTTGAATGTCATTCATTTATCTTTGGGAGATAAACGGTTTTGTGGTTCTCAAGTTGATGTCACATTGGTGATTGTGCCAGAGCTCATTTCACAACCATTTATGGGAAAAGCACATAAATCTTGTTAGGTTTAATTTACATAATTTATGATGTGAATTGTCAGAAAATAGAATGCAATTTCAAATCATAATATTTTCTACAGAACCGATTTTTCCTTGCGTCTCAAGAAATGTATCTGAGATATTTTCTTGTATCTGAGACACATCTGCGAAGTGGGACAGGGTAATGCCAAGTAAGATGGCATATCAAGTCATTTAAGTTATGAGTTCATCATTAACTTATACAGCATTAATAATGATTAAATGCAGTATAGTACAGTGCATAATATAGTGTATTTACAAGTTTTTAGTGCAGTGCACAAGAGTGCATTTGCATTAATGAAATTAATTTTGGAACTGAATGGCAAAAAATAAATAAATAAATAATAATAATAATAATAATAAAAAGTATAACCTATGTTGCAAACAAACAAAAGTTGTTTAAGCATTTAGTGTTGCTAGTATTTCTTAGTTTTTGCTTTTGTCTAAAGTAAGATAGATCCCAAGCTTTCCATAAAGGTATAATGTCAGAATATATGGCATTTGAAAAACAAAGCATTTAAATGTATGAATTTAGAATGCATACAAATTATGTATCCATTTCATAAGAATATCTCATTTGTTTAAAATGTCATACACTAACAAAAGAAGATACAAATACCTTTGAAAACATTATTTAAAAAAACAAATGCTTTTATTAATTCCATGTTATTTAAATACAAAAAAATATACAATTTATTTGTAATAAAATACATCAATTGGCATAGTTACAGTTAGAACAGTTAATCATCATTTCTCTTCCTGAATAAATTGTGTATCACTGCTTGAATATCTCAAAAGAAACACTGATTTGTTTTGATTTGTTTTGTACACCTGAGTTCCAGCCCAGGCATTAACAATACTAAAACCAAATAAAACATGTCATAAATACAAACATTCAAATATCTGACTTAAACAACCACTGCATTAAAAGCATGGATGTGTTTTAAAAAATGCTTTGTTGGAACTGAAAAAAAAAATAAAAATAAAATAAAAATCATTTGAAGCTTGTAAGATGGTAAAGAAAAAGAAATTATGTAGAATAGGAATCAATGTAAAAGTTAAGGCCTCTGCAACACAGCTTCCATTCAACAGCTGAGGAACAACATTTTGTCCAAATAGTTTTAAAGCAAAAGCGTAGATCAAGATTGAATCCCATGAACTGAATTTCATTAGCTGCTAATTCCACAGAATGTAAATACGAAGGAAATCTGAATTCTGTTCCTATGGTTAATAAAAGATGTATATAAAAGGCAAAAACTGTTTTTCCATTAAAACCTTCAAATTTTGGTCAACAAAGAAATAAATGCAATTCAATCCACATGAAGATGAAGAAAAACCATCCAAATGCCTCGATTTGTCCTGGTTAAATGATGTTAATATCTGTGCATTCTGTCATCATCTTTCCGAAAATATGGGTTGTTGGACACCACCATTTTCCTCTCCTCTCCCACCGTAGCCAGAGTATGCCGGGGGAATTTGACCCCTATAACTCATGTCCTCATCGTAATCAGTGTAGCACTACAAAAACACAAATAATGTTTTTAAACACTTGCAGATGCTTTATAAATAATTTTGATTTTATCACTTTGATCATGTAGTTAAAAACACTTTTTTGGATAATGGATAATGCTCAACCAGGGTCATCACTAAAATTCATGTGGCCTCTAATAAGCCTAGTGAGTTTTGTTGTAGTTGTGGTCTTACTGCTTTGCTCTCTGGGCAATCTCTGGCCACCAGTGCCTGATTACTCCCACTATCAGTCATCTCCAGATTGTTAGATGTCCAGTTAGCATCAGGGTTGGCCCGAGGAATTCTGGGAACTCCGGTAGGTTTATGCAATTCCTTATTGCCATAGCTTGAGCTAAAGTCTACCTGGGATGAGGAGCTTTCCTTTTGATTACTACAATCATAAATGGACACAGACAAAAATGAGTGTTTTAAAGCCATGGAATATTTGTGTAAATGAGCTTAGGAAATGTGTCGTGGATCCTCACCTGCAGCTTACAACTATCAAGGCCACAATAAAGATGATCAGCAATGCACCCAACACAGTGGACACCACGATCACAACCAAAAGGTGTGCTGTAATGGAAATTTGCATTACACACTGATGCATTAATGTTTCTCAAAAGTAGCATAACAGAGAAGATAAGCTTGATTCGGATGATGGTGAAGGGTTGACATACGATCATTGCAATTAAATCCAGCAAAGCCAAAAGGACACCTAAAATAATCAAAAATCTCTCAGTGATATCATGGAACCACAACACTCACAACAACACATATGACATCAGATATATGTTTTTGCCCTGTAAAATATAAATACAAGGAACATCCTTAAGGTGATATTTCTGCCTAATCTAGAAAGTGACTTTTGTTGTAATCTTATGTATTCAAGTTCATTAAGTCATATTTAATAATATTTAATATTTAATAAAACCAGTTAATATAGATGCTATAGATCCATCACTTAAATTCAAAGGGCATGGGAAATTTTTTAATGGGTGGGTTTAATAAGTATGTTATACTACTGTATACCATTGAGGACCATAGTGGGCCCTGGGACAACATTAATTATGAAATAATAATTAAATTTTCACATAGAATCATTAAAATCTTTAATGAAATGATGCAAGTGCATACTTTATACAGCTGTCTTCACCCTTTGCCATTTCCCCATTTGGACAAGCTGTAAAAAGATGGGAGCACAATAGTAAATTTATGAAGAGCAGTCTGAAAGTTTTGAAGTTGTGCATACATAACAGTGAGCAAAAAATACACTTACGACTGCAGGAAAGTGATGTGAATTGTGACCTGATGTAACCTTTTTTGCAAGTACATTTTACAGTACCACTAGCCTCTTGTTCCTCACAGACTTTGGTGGTGGTACTGTCACAAATGTCAAGTTCACACACACTGCGTCCTGTGAAGTGGGTATACAAGTTAAAATATACTAATGTATGATTCTTTCTAATGTTTGAAATAGCTAAATTGTTCAATACTCTTGAAGGAAAACAGGTAAAAATAAGAAGCATCAGATGTACGATTAAATTCAGTGGCATCTGGAATTACGCCCCCCGTAATTGCTTCTTCAATCTTCTCTCCAACTGAATTTGATGTGGCACTGGATGACAAGTCATAGAAATTCTGCACTTCTGCAGTTACACTGCCTTCACTGTAAAAGGAAATAATGATGAAAAACATGCAACACAACTTATTTTATATAAAATAATTCCTGTGGGGAAGCAAAACGCTGTTAAAGATTAAATTCTTTAGCCTTTAGCTAGGGGCCAAATTAAAACTGTTCTATTCTATCTCTTAATGCTAAGACTGAAAGTGCGAATTATTTTTTGCAATATATATTCAACAATGAGTAAAAGAAAACTAAAAGATGTGCCAGAAGCTATTACATTCACAAGTTAATGTTTAAAGGAAAGGCTATTATAACAAGTGGTACTACCTTAGACTCAAAACGGTGGAATTAATGTAGCCATTATCATCATTACCCAGGATCCTTCTGAGCTGTATTTGGGATAAGAATATAGAAAATAATGATGTTTGACATTATCTGTTACTTATTCACCACCATTTATTTATATCACTCATCCTTTACTATGTAAAAATGGAAAATCTTGCTAGACATGCTGCTATAGAGTGTGTTGGTTTAGACTGAATGTCAAGACAAATCGAAAAGGAAAATCAAAAATTCAGAATCTTACCACTTCCTCAATTTCATCTGCAGTCTGTTGAAACTCTTTAGACATTTTGTTAGCCATATTTGAATTAAAAGTCCTGTTCAAAGATAAACTACCCAGGAAGACCTTTGCTGCAATTTAAAATTAAAAAAACAAACAAAAAAGACACAGTATAACCTAAGTGAACGTGTTTATTGATATTCTCAAGACACAGGAAATCTAATGGCAGTTAGATTCACCAGTTTACTTGAAAAATTAAGCTTAATTTCTATACCACAGGCAACTTAGTGTCTGCTTTAAGCATATTATTGTGTGTCACACATCTACACTTATGTTCTGATGATTCAAAACTGAGCCAGTCATACTTTGAATACAGCCTCTCATTTCCAAATAAACCAGCCTAGGCCGGCAGATGCAGGCAAACAAGCCCCCAAACCGTTCTTCACAGGTGCTGTCTCCAATACAAGGACTTGAAGGACAGGAACCTTGAAATGAACAAACATGATTACATTTTTAACCTGCGATACACAGCAGGGATTTTTCCTTGCAATTACAAAGAGCGGAGACTGTTTCCAAGCTTCAAAAAATACAATAGTGTCATAGTCCATATGACTTGTGCTATATTCCAAGTTTCAAGAAGCTAAATAAAACAGAACAAAATTTAAGTTGTTATTCACTGCAAATCTTGACATTTGTCCTATAGTTTACCCATGGCAAATTCATGGTGTAGCAATATCTGATTGGTCAAAAAAAATGGATGTCTTAAAATGCATCGGTTGATCCAGTTCACATTTTTGTTCTGAACGATTAGTTCACAGATTGGTATGATTAAGCTCCTGGGTTTAACCCGTTGATTAATGATTTATATTACAACATAGAAAGTCATACGAGCCACTTTATGACATTTAATGTTTTTATTTTTTTTAACGCTTAAAGGCTTCAGTCCCCATCCACTGAAATTGCACTGAGTGACTAGTACATTGTTCAAAATTTCTTCTTTTAAGTTCCACAGAAGAAGGTCATACATGATTGGAAGGACAGTGAGAAAATTATGACAGGATTATGGATGATGACTTCTAATGACTGAACGTTATTATGAAGCATTTGGGCCTGATGGTGGGACTTAAAACTATGATAGTGTGAGTACCTTGTGTCGTAGTGGCTGTGGTGGCAGCAGTTGTGCTGGCCTGAGTATCATCTGTAGAATCAGTTGTTGTGTCTGTCGTAAAAGTACCAGTAATTGTCTCATCAGGAGCTGTGGAAAAATGTTTTATGTCAGGGAAGGTTGCAGAAAGACCATAATAAACTATGTTGATCAGTCTTATATCAACCTGAATGGTTTAGTTTTCCTGATAATGACCTTCTGACTGTAGGTACAAATATCACATTTTTTACACGGCTACTTATCAAATAAATATGTGGACAAGAAATAATAATTTGAGTTTAAATTATTTTATACCTTTACCTATATTTTATCTTGAAGCTTCTTCTAAGAAATTTTTTAAAAAAAAATTACAATGTACAAAACAATCGGCCTAGAATCAAGGTCATTTTTACTACAACTGATTACTGAGATGCAAGATGGCACCATTTGCGTTTGTATGAAAAAAGAGAGCGTGAGTCCGGAGTGTGATACAATAAAAGTGGCGCTGTTTCAGTTACATGAATGTGCGGACTGATATGTGTCATTGCCACTGACCATAGCAAAATCTAAGAAATATCAGACTACTGAATGTCATAATTGACCTATCAGAATCAAGTGATCCTGTGGGCCATGTAACAAAGTACATAATGTTTGTATGGCACACCTAATAGACCAGCTTTAGATTAAGAGAAATACTAACAAAGACACTGCAGCAAAAAAAAAAAAAAATGAAGAGAATTTCAACCATCAACACAATAGTACAGAAAGACAATTTTAAAATTTGGGGTGAACTATCCTTTTGAGGATGACTTCTTATGATTAAAAGTTATGTACTGTAGCCTTTAAGCATGCTGGTGGGATTTAGGACTATGGAGGTGGGAGTACCTTGCTTCCTGAGGAGCTGTGGGGAAAGGTTTTATGTTAAGGGGAGGTTGCAGAAAGACCATAATAAACTCCAACAGGGTGATCAGTATTATATCACCTTGAAGGGGTTTGTTTTGATATAATGACCTTGTGTGATAATCTGATCATTTTTCTGATAATGATCTGACTGTAATTTCATTATTCAGTATTACACAGCTACTCTTTAAATATGTGGACAAGAAATATTGATTTGAGTTGACCATATTTTATACCTTTACCTGTACTTTATCTTATAGTTGCCACTAAAAAAAAGTCAGATACATTGTAAAAAACAATCAGCCTATAAGATGAACACTATAACAATATTACAATAATGTAAAACTGAAGTTGTGATTGTAAGAAACAAGAAAGAGCAAGTCTGCAGTGTGATACAGTAATATTAATGAGCGGACTACGCTGTTGCCATCAGCTGATGTGAATATTAGGAAATACTAGACCTTTGAATGACATGACTAACAAATCAGAACTGATTGATCAAGAGAGCCATGTAACAAATTACATAATGGTTATATGACAGACCTTAAGGAGTGTTGCATAGATAAAATATTTTTGTAGACAAAAACCTGGAAACAAGGTTTTTTTTATTATTATTTTTATTTATTTTTTTTGGCATTTTAGCCCTTCTGGTTCCATCGTCCTGAAGTCAGTGGGTTTTTGAACGGGTTTTTGGTTAAATGCTCAATATAAGGATCAAGGTATTTTCATGTTTTATTCTGTGACATATAATACATCAGTTATACCCCTTTGTGATTTTTTAAAGCATATTATATATATATATATATATATATATTAGTGCTGTCAATCGATTAAAAAAAATTAATTAATCGCACATTTTTCCAAAATTAATCGCGATTAATTCCACCTAACATTAAAGATTTTAAATATACTTTTATATTCAATAATTTCGCATTCAATCTTCGAATGTACAATGTACAAACAACATAAAGACAGTATATTTTTTATATTTCTTTAATGGCATCTTTTTTATGATTGAAGGCCAGTATCACTGATATCAATACTACTGATGCCTCAGGACAGTTTTTAAAATCATTTCAGAGACATGTTCTTAAATGTGATGCATATATAACATATTGCATGCATGCACGCAGTTTTAAGGCAGCTTTAATCGCCTTTTTGGTAACTTCATGCCTTAACTGACGGCATAACTAGGACATTGCATGCACGTAGTTTCTTTCGCTGTTTGATATGAAATGATACAGGCTACAGCGCGCGCCGGCACCTTTATGCGTGTATTTGAAGAGTGCGCGCTACGAGCACAGTATCTTTTCCGCGCTCATTTGACTCGCGCCTGGCAGAGCGCGTCTGAAACGTCTCCCGTTTGATGTGGTCATAAAGATGTTCTGCATCTAAATAAACGCAATCCTTTTCAAGAAAAAAGAGACAGAGGC